>CAJQUW010006457.1:0-56018 GCA_907163375.1 Prostheceraeus crozeri | reverse complement strand
ATGCATGATTCTCATTGGATGATGATACTCATTGGACAATAACATCAAGCTGATTCCAAATCTGCCCTCCGTTTACCAATCCGAGCCTTCGTTCGCCCGCTGGAGCTGTCTTTTGGAAAATTCTAACTCTGTCGTTTTTCGCCAATTTCCCAAATCTTAAATGGCGTCTCACATCTAAACGAAGACAGATATGAACAAGCCGTTTCTTTCACTGAATTTTTCTCACTCTTAGCTTTCAAACGAGCTATTGCACGACTTTCTACGATCTCTAGAACCAAAATTGGAAGCGACGCTGCCGAGGGGGGGGACGTCCAAAAAATCTTTTCTCGCCGATGGAGCTGGAAATCACCCTACGGATGCAGAATTTGACGCTGAATCCGAATCTGGCCTCCATTTTCCCATCCGATGCTACGTTTTGGCTCTACAGCCCAAAACCATCCCAAATTCGCCGCTAACTCTTGTCGTTTTTCCGAAAAATGTTGAAACTTTTTTCTCGCCGATTGAGCTGGAAATCACCCTACTGATGCAGAATTTGACACTGATTCCAAATCTAATCTCAGATCTAACATTGGAACAGCCCTTTAGACGCTAGAGACCAAAAACATCCCAAATTCACCGTTAACTCTGTCGTTTTACAACATCTACCAACCTGGTCGGCCGCCCAAGTCAACCTGGACGGCCGACCAAGACTCTCTCCTGAGGGGGGGCGCTGTGTTTATTGTGGAGGTTTGCTTACTACTGTTTCCCATTTGCAGTATGCATTTATGCTATAGAAAATCTATGTCCTTTTCCATGTAAACATATCTTTATTATTTTGTATCATGTTTTTAAACGTCCGTTGAACTGTCTCCCTTCCAATTTTGCTTCCCCCGAAGAAGGTGCACACCGAAAATTTGGGAATAAATTTAAATAACTGTCTCAGAAAAGTCGCCTTTTTTATATGCACTTAATCACCACAGACTGATGGCATCTCTAAAACGCATTATTTAGTTAAATATCACTTTACTTTCATTTCGATATTGAATTACATATAAGTTAGCATGAATTAGCATTAGAGACTTATGTACATGAGATGAAAGTAGACAACTACAAAACCATATTGTCTATAGCTCTGGCATTGATCAGCATATACCACACATTGACGTAGACTGTATCCCATCGTTGACACCTAACAGCAGCATCAATAATATGAGATATCTAATTATGCATCCAATTCACGAATGTCGGAGCGTGATAAGACATGGATTATTGAAACAAGTACACGGTAACCATCCAAGCACTTCTAAAAAATTTGACGGTCACCAGTTTTCGCATTCGTTCCAAACACCCCTTGAAGCTGCTGTCGCTACCTATCCCAGAAAGTTCTCAGTCGTCGATAACTCATATTGATATGATAATATAGGGTTCGACAAAAAACTGCGTTTTTTCTACAGCCTTTGATTTTTTAGATTTAATGGTGTTTGATTGTGTTCATTTAAAAGTTCATGAAAGTTTTATTCAAAGGCAATGTCTATGGCATCATTCTTTTGGCATCATACGCTTTAATGTTGGAATCATAGATAATTAACACATAGTGTATTTTTGATTCCCGATCGTCATGTCTCTAGAGTGATTTCCGACTATCTCCGAACATAGACATAAGATACGCTCTTAATCAATCATCCAATTATCTTTCCTGATAGTCATGTAGCTTCAGCAGTGTGATGTCTACTTCTTCATCCGAACACGTACTGTCTCAAAATGGCTACTCAGCAACAAAAATTCATCAGTTGCTTGCTAACGTTTGGGGTGAGCAATTGCTGAAATTGAGGCATGTATTGAACAATTTCTTGCTGGAATGACCATCACCCAGTTACATAAGGAGTTTTATGAATTCCAGTGGCATATTGAGAAAGTTATAGAGGAAGATGGTAAATGTCTGTGATGTGAATGATTGTCTGGATAAATAGATGTTGATTACAAAAAACGCACTTTTTTTGTCGAACCCTATATTTTGACATTTTTGAAATCAAATTGCGGCACATCTTACAAAGTCGTAAACTCGTTTCATCATATTTATGAATCAGCTTCGATAAAAAGCGACATAAAACCAATCTAAAAGTGATTATACGGACACGAAGTAATGTTTCCCCTTGATATTTTATGAAAACAATGTAGAAGGGCAAAAGTATACAGGTACTTCTATTCTTCCCCCTCCCACATTTCTGTTGTTGACACCCGGAAGTGTTGCATCGTCAACGATCTTCTCTTGCTCCTACAGACAGTCTCACTAACGTCGCAGCATAGCGTTGAGTGTGTAAGACTCCTCGTATCTGACTTGTAAAACATTTACAGCCTCAGAATGAGACAACTGCTCGTAATTTGTCTGTAGACAACAATCACACGAAGGTCATGATCACAGCTGCCCCTTGTATTCTGACTATCCAAGGGAGCAATCCCAGGATTCAAGTAAGACTTCTCAGTCGTGTTGTGGTGTCCTCAGTGACAGACCAAATCTACTCTAAACCCAATGTGACTAAAGGTCCATTCCCACCGGACGCGGCGCGTCTCAGGCGTCCAGAATTTTTGTTCATAGCCTTAACAAACCTATGGTGCTGTTCAAAAAGACGCGCGGGACCATGCGTCCAAGAAACTTCAGAAAGAAGTTCTGTAATGACGCGCGCTCTGCTGAACGAGATAGGAAAATCCATCCCGCGCCAAGAGATCGCGGCTTGCTCTATCCCCCCGCAGAAACCTGCCACCACACGTTGCCAGATGTTCGTGCAGAGATATGACTGACTTTCGACATAGCTATCCGACAATTCTGACCTTCTATGAGGACAATTTGACCAAATGAACATCAAAATCCCTTATCAGTGCACTTTCATACTTTGTCAACCATGAAATCGAATTCCTGAATGCATTTTGAGATGAATGGTATTTTATTTACTGCAAAACGGGTATCGGAAACGAAGATGAGAAAGTCGTTATTGCTCTGTAAAAACGGCTGCTATTTGTTATTGCTCTCAACCGATCTGATAATCTTTGATAGAGTGACACCCCCGATTACCTCGAATAGACGATGTATGTTAATAAAGGTCGTTTTGTGAGCTTTAACTTTGGTAAAGTCAATCCATGTGTCAATTCTATTTCATGATCTGTCACTCGTCTTGTGCCTTGTTGTCACCCTATGAATGAAAATGTGTAAATGATGTGTGCCTCCTTAAAACCCATATTCCTTACAAATGTGAAATATCAAATGATTAGTTTTAGCAAAATTATGTAGTTTATAGCAATAATCCCCATATCCTAACGATTAATTTGCAATGTCAATCACTGAAAAGCATGCATTACTTCATTTGCAATCGGAAAAAATAACTTTAGCAATGTCGATCTCTTTCATGTCTTTAATTGTTCGCCACTCCTTCAAGTATTGCGATGAAGTCATCAAAACGCTTCATATCGCTTATCTGACGCAGATCGCAGAATTCTTAACCAATTTAGTTGAAGCACACTTTATTCAAAAGGAAATTTCACGAAGACGATGGTCTATTTTGCAAAAATACCAGTCATTTTTTCTCTTTGAAAATCCTCGCTTCTATCACTCATGCTCATCGCAGTGCGTGACAACAGTCGATATAGCTTGTGTTTTGACAGAAGATTGGTTTCACTTGGTTTTTATTAACAGTATTGACAGGGGATATATCTGATATTCCCTCAAATCATGCGACATCCACAACTTGTATATTTTGATACTTAAGAGAATAATTTCTGCAGATTCGGATTTACTTAGCGAAAATTAACAGGGAGGATGCCTTTTTGTCGCCACATCATACTGAACTCAGTGCTCTTCTCAGATCGAGGCTATTTTCTAGACTGTTGGTCGACCAAAACGTCAAAAAGGGTAATCAACTTCACAATTGTTCTATCGAACCTGTACTTTCAGGTTCAGGATTCGGGCAAGATCGCTCATCTTCAATAGACCGATCACTCTGACACTCATTAGTTGAAGGATTACAAATTAATGATCGGGAGCAAGACAATACAATAAAAGATCAAAACAATTTCCAAAAATTTCAGGGCTTCAGCAGAGACTGAACATTCTGAAAATGCCGTCGCAAAGGGATTTAATACAAGTTAATGTAAACAGCACGCCAATTTTCTTTTTCCGATGGAGGTACATTTTATAATTTGTTCACATAAAAATCTAATAGTATTTCAACTTCTGCTGCGGTATTAACTGGTCATATTAAAGAACGTAAACAAATATAAAAATAATTATCATGCTACTAACAAATCGAAAAGTAAAAGAAAAGAGTGTATAAGGAATAATGACATCGAAGAGTACAATTAATTCTATCCAAGGTATATCCAGTAGTGCAGATCAGGTTCAATGCTGCAGCCCGTTCACCGGCCCTCGAAGATCGTCAATCCACGCCTTTCTCCGCTTTCCTCTCTTCGCTTGTCCTTCCACTTCGCCTTCGATCGTCGCCAACACCAGGCTGTCGGGTCTCCGCTTCCAATGCGCGTACTTTGCCCATTTCCTCCGCTTGATAGTCTCCAGCAGTCCATTGTTTTCTGGCACTTCCACTTTGTGTCGCACCCATTCGTTTGTTTTCCGTTGACACCAGCTGATCCTTAGCAGTCTCCGCCAGGCCCACATCTCGAATGCATTAATTGATTCTCCCTTCGTCCACTTTTCTCGATGTCCATCTCTATGCTCCGTACGACGCGATACTCCGTATCAAGCTCTTCACAAGTCCTTGCTCTTCCACACATCCACAAGTTGGTAAGTGGCGTTTCCATCAATGACCAAAACGTACTCTAATGTCTTGCGCACTGCTGCCTTTCGTCGTTACAATGGAGCTCAAGTACGGTATATGAACTGCTGTGCTACCAACTGCAGGTGATTGTTGTACTTGTTGTACACAAAGGCTATTAAAGAATAGATATTTCTGCATATTATGATGTATAGATATTCTTTTCTCACCAACAACAGGGTGCGTCATGTGCAGCTTTCATTTTCGAATCGACCCGTCATAGTAGTACTTCAAATGAAGATTTTCTGAATTGCTAGACGAGCACCAATGTGATCTTACAGTAGAACACTAGTAAAAAAAAGTTGTTGAAAAGATTTGCGGCGCACAAAAGCGAATACCATAACCGCTCAATAATGTCTAACTAGAGATTACCATTGAAACACTCTTTGAGGTGTTGATTTGCAGCTCGAATCTCTCGCTGCACCCAAAAGCACCCGAGTCATCAACTGAGCGCCATCCGTCATCGATGTTTTGACCGATCAAGCCCAATATCTCGCAAGATGATGTGTTCGCAGCAGATTGCGCCCAGGCCCTTGACAAGAAGTTGCTACCATAGAGTACGGCATGAAAAATTTGACACGTAGCACAACTTTCACACAGAAAAAGTCAAATAAGGTCATGCTTTGAAGGCAATACACCTGTCATTATAATCAAATAATGATTGCATTTGATGATAGTAGGCCTAGAGAAGAGTGTGAGGCGCATTGAACCACTATCCTGATCTCCGAAACTACAAATAGCCCCTCCTGATAATTTCAACTGTCGATGCTCTAAATCATGATTTTCACAGGATTTCCCAAAATTTCAATAAGTAAATAGTCAGAAAATCGGAACTTTTGTCCTAATGCAGCGTATATCTTCACTACACAGCATTTTTCTCAAGTATTCTTTATCAATTTCATTAATCTAGTGGTTATAGCTATTTGAATGAAGCCTTATTTGCACACAAGCGTTTTTGAAAAGGCACATGAGGCACTTTGAGCATGACTCATACTGCATTGAACAAAACAAGTTTTGATGTTGGTTTTTTTGGTCAAAATTGCTATCGAAAGACATGATTGAGCGGTTATGGTATTCGCTTTTGTGCACCGTAAATCTTTTCAACAACTTTTTTTACTAGTGTTCTGCTGTAAGATCACATTGGTGCTCGTCTAACAATTCAGAAAACTACTATGACGGGTCGATTCGAAAATAAAAAAGCTGCACATGACGCACCCCTGTTGTTGGTGAGAAAAGAATATCTATACATATAATATGCAGATGCCTAAGTCGTTCGATCAGTTTTAGTGAAAATTAGCAAAAATATCCATAAGTCCACCAATCGGTCGATTAATCGATACACCACTATTAACTGCGCAATTTGAACCCAACTAAATCCAAAATTTACAAGTTATAGAAGAACTGAAAACAATATCTGCTCCATCAGTAATTTTCTTTTATCACATCAGTTATGTTTATACACCTGCTGCCTGGGCTTCTTCGCGAAGACGAGTAGCCTTAATAGGTCCCATGAAAGCGGTCTTCTCAGCATGAGTCTGGAACTTGCCATGACCGAATTTGCTGGATGTATCGATAAATTTGACATTGATCTTCTCAAGAGCCTTCCTTTTCGTGTGAGTGACCAGAGACTGAAAATGAAAATTTATGCACGTTAGATGGAATAGAAAACATTTACTCCCAAAAATTCCATTACAGAATATTCCAAACAAGTTTCAAACAAAATCTATGCGGGTTTGAAGGTGACCAGTGACACCTCAATATCGGGCATGCATTAGGCACCTGTATTCTTGCTGCATGTGAACCAACACGCCCGTCAGGACTGCCTGCTGCTTAAATATCAGGCTTACCATCAATATTTCCATAAAGCAAATCACTATCTCTGTGCACAAATTTTGACGCTTCACGGAGAGATTGTAAGTCGTGAAAGTTAAAATACATCGTCAGAGTTTCTGGAATGAATCCATACTGTGTATTAAGCATGTCCCTACACAGTAACACACATTGCATTATAATGCGCCCATTGATTTTAAAAAGGATGTGAAATGTACGATAACCCAGGATGTTCAATACGATAATTTATATATATAGTTCCGAGTTATCTATTGCTTATTAATTATAATGCCTCAAAATTGCCAAGTACCAAAAATAATTTCATTGATATCATCATCATCGCCAATTTGAATCCGGTTTTGTCCCCGACAAGCGAGGGTGGCCGGATCTACCTCACTGCAGCGAAATTTTCCTGACCCCTTCACGCCACCTAGACCTATTCAAGGCATCTTCTTTCTTCAGGCCGGCCTTCTTCATCTCCTCCTCTACTTGATTTCTCCACATACGCTTGGGCCGTCCTCGCTTGCGTTTTCCTTCAACTTGAAGATGAAGGGCTTTCTGCAGAACATTGTCATCTTCACTCAGCACGTGACCGTACCACCGTACCCCGCTTGCCTCTGCCAAATTTCCGATCTCTTCCTTCAAGCCCAACATGTCCATCAAGATGGTGCTGTTCTTCCTGTCCTTCAGCTTGGCTCCACACATCGCTCTTTCTGCCCTCCTCAGGATGTTCATTTCGTTTTCCCGCAAGCACCATGTTTCACTTCCGTACAGCATCACTGATCTTACACAACTACGGTAGACCATCCTTTTCAATTTCAAGGAGAATCTTCTTCCAAGCAACAGTTCACTGATTTCCCGAAATCTCATCCACCCAAGTCGCACTCTCACCGTAACTGCAGCTTCACATCCACCACTGGCATTGACTCCGCTACCTAAGTAACAGAAGGCTCGCACAGTTTCGATTCCTTGGCATAGCTCTTCAGTGCCCATCACATCGTCTCCACCGGACCCTAGGCATCTCTCGCACGAAAAATTCCGCGCAAGGTTGGACGTCACTTTCTTCACTTTCGCGCATCTGCCGTGAATCCAGAGCCCGCATTTTGTGCACAGCACCGAGTTCTTCATTACTCTTTTCCCACACACACCACATGGATCTCTTTGATTTTACTCTTTCTCCTTCTGAGCCACTCATCATCACTTTCGTTTTGCTGATATTTACTTTCATACCCTTTGATTCCAGCGCTTCTCTCCATTTAGCAAACTTCACCCTCAGCCCATCCAACGACTCGCTTGTCAAAACAATATCGTCTGCATAGAGCATCTCCGCTAGCGGTCCTTCTCTTGCATCTCCAGTCACCACATCCATTACGATAGCGAACAACAGAGGCGACAGAACGGACCCTTGGTGGACTCCAACTTCCACGGAAAACACGTCCGACAACTTCGATCCAGATCTGACTTGTGTCCTTGCCCCATCGTACAAACTCATCACCGCTCTCACTATCACTTCCGTCAGACCCTTCTTTCGCATCGCCCATTCCAGTACTCGCCTTGGGACACGATCGAATGCTTTCTCCAGATCCCCGAAGCACATGAACAATTTCTTGTCTTTGTCCATCTTCCTGCAATCTTCGCAATACGAAAATGGCATCTGTCGTGCCCTTGCCTGGCATGAAGCCAAATTGCGACTCGTCCAAAGAAACCAACTCCCGAATTCTCCGCTCCAACACTCTCCACGATCTTCATCCCATGTTCCAGGAGTTTGATTCCCCTATACGCTCCGCAATTCATGGCATCCCCCTTTCCCTTAAAAACTGGCACCACTACGCATTCCCTTGCCTTCCATGACACCCTGACAAAATTCCGTCATTCATTGCTCTTATCACTTCGCCTCTGGAGACATTCTTCTCTGGCCCTTCTACCTTGTCCACGTGGGTATTTTGATCCCATTCATTCTCCTCATTCATTATCACCTCCATGTGTTCCTTCAATATTCGTCCTCTGTCATCCTCCGTGAAACCCAGATGTCCATCTTTCCCCCTCATACACCGTCCTCCTTCGACATCTTTCCCTTCACGCTTCATGATCTTGACACGTCTGAAGATCTCATGCGGTTTTTCCTTCATTTTTCCATCTCCTTCACGGCCTCCTGCTTCATGGCCCTTGCAACAGCTTTCTTCGCCTGCTTTTTCTTGCTCCTGTAATTAGCTTTGTTGCTTTCTGAACCATACATCTTTAGGGTTTTAAACGCTTCCTTTTTCATGGCTATTGCTTTCTTTACTTCTTCATTCCAACACCAGGTATCCCCTCGATCTCATCTTCCTTTCTTCTTTCCACAAACTTCATCGCATGCCTGCAGCACCCCAGTCTTGAAAGCATCCCACAGATCAGTCGCTTCAACATCAACAAGTTGCTCAACCCTTTCCTGGAATTGTAGCCTCGTTCCTTCATTTTCAAGTTTCCAAACTTTTCTTCTTGAAACGCGCCCCTTTCTCACAATTTTTCGTGTCCTTGCTTTGTACAAATCTGCAATTAGCAATCGGTGCTGCAATTCGCCAGCGATTGTTTTCACATCTTTCAGGTGTTTCCGATCTTCCTGTCCAATCACCACGAAGTCGATTTCTGTCTCATTGCCACCGGCGCTGTAGGTCACCTTCTTCTTTTCGTCCTTCCGGAACCACGTGTTCGCCACGCACAAGGTCTTTTCATCGCAGAACTCTAGGAGCCGCTTTCCTTCCAAGTTTCTCACTCCGATGCCATTCCCGCCATGTATGCCTTCGAAACCGTCGATGCTCTTCCCGACGTGGCCGTTGAAATCGCCAAGACCTAGCACCAGCTCGTCACTTCCCTGCACCTCCCACTCGCTTGCCATTTCGTCATAGAAACGATCTTTCTCAAAATCTGGTCTGCCACTTTGCGGGGCATAGCCACAAACCACGCGCACAACTTCAGCTTCGAAGGCCATCACCATTCCCATCACCCTATCGCTCCGTCTTCGAACTTCCACAACCTTCTCACACAATTCCTCCTTCACCAGTATTCCAACCCCTGATAATTCATCTTAATACTACTTGGCTAAATAGGAACATGGGTTGGTCGAACTAGTTTGTGGCTTCGAACTTTTGGTGAGTATAGTAAGTATAGTAACGACTTACGCACATGATATTAAACGTGACAGGCAGCATGGTCTTGGTTATGGCACCAACGAAGGTTTATCTTAACTTGTATGTTTTCTTAAAAGCATTCAGGGAGTACACATAAATGATCATAGAGGACTATCACTGGATTGGAGTTACTTGCAAATAGTTACTTGCATATCCTATGTATTCCTACATCACAGCCAATCGAAACACAATACCACATATCGAGTACTCGACTACATCATCTGACACGTCACTTGCTTTCGCCAAAAAAACTTACCTTTCTGATAGTGAGACATCTCTTTTTGGGGCCAATACAACATCCCTTGATCATAAGGAAGTCATTATTGACTTCTCCGTATCGCGGAAATCCTCCCATTGGGGTGATGTTCTTAACGGTTGTGTCGTAATCAGTTGTTGCGTTGCCTATATTAGGCTGAACGGCTGCGCCAATGCGATAGATCTTTTTGTTCATCTCAGTTCTGTGATGGTAGCCCTTTTGACCAGCACGTGCCACTGTAAATGATACGCGGGCAGGATGCCAAGATCCAATGCAAGCAACCTGTAGAAGAGAAACCGATCGTTCAATTTCAAGTTAAACATGTAATGACAGTCAAAATGAAACAAAACCCGGGAAGTTCAGTCAAGACCCGAAGTCATGGCGAATGAAAACCCGGAAAATTCGAATCATGACCAGAAAAGTGCACGAACCCAGTTTATTTTTTAGAAAATCTACATGAAATAAGATCTCGAATACTAGTCCTTGATTCACCAAGATTAAATAAATTCATCAGAAGTTTGTCAAACACGTAGTTCGAAACTTTCTTTGATGCTTAATTCCACTATACTTGCTGGCAAAGAAACGGGTTTTTTTAAAAGTGCACTAATTCAAATTTGAAATGCCATTTGTAGCATGAAAAACATATGATTCTAAAATACGGATACTACCATTTATTTTGTCATGCCAGATAAATAATGTACATCTACTCTTTAAAGATCATCGGTCTAGCTTAGGCCTTCCAGCGGAATCGATGTCTGCAAAAATAATATCTTGACTTCACTAGTTCACACTTTTTTCCCATTCATGACCACAGAGGAGGAGCATAAACAACGGCAACTTCAACTTAGCATGTGAACATCTATTACACGTAAGTACTTAAATATACAAGCATTAGCTTATCGTCAATTCAACAAAAATTATGTACGTGTGCTTAAATAGACTGGTACGCGCATGACAAGATCCGCTTTTGAAAAGCCCACATGAATTGAGAAGATTTACCTTTCGAAGTCCTTTGTGCGTTTTGCGTGGCAGTTTGGTTGTGTGCCACCTGGATGTTACACCCTTTACACCACGTCCCTTAGTTACTCCGATAACGTCAATCATTTCATTCTGACTGAACACACTAGCAATTGGGACGGGCTTTTCAAGATGTTCACGGGCCCAATCAACTTTATCAGCAACAGATCCGCCATTCAGCTGAATTTCCATGATGTGAGCCTTCTTTTGCCTTCTCTTCATGAGTTTCATCTGGAAAAGGATGCGTAAGCAGGCTAATTGCCAAATGCATATTCAGGTAGTGCCTGTGTCTGAAACAGTTCTGCGGAGCGTTTAAAATCCATAATCGATCAATTTCTATGTCGGACAATCCGCAAGGAACTGAGAAAGTATACACAAGACATTAATTTATCAGTTAGTATAAGTAAACGGACTGATGACTTTGCTCATCTATACTTGGATAATATTGTTCTTGATTTCCTAAATGAGAACTTTCATTAGATTTTCGGTAGGACCCTGCGAGTCGGGCTTTTGTCAACCTCGATTCGAGTCGAGTCGAAATAGCGTTTAGGCCTACTTAAACTGATAAAAGCAATGTGAATAAGAAAATGTGTATGGCGACGCATATCGTTAATCGAGTGCACGGGTTATTATATGTAACTGGACATAAGACATACATTACACAAATTTAAAAAATTCTATGCATCCAATCATTTGTCTTTGTAATCAATTTTTTAAAATCTTTTGCATAGGCATTGTACAATATATATTTTACCTTGTAGGCATATTATACAATAATTATTAAGCAAGCGTGCCACTATTCTGAATACCGTACAGGGTGAGAAAGAACATCGCTCAGTTACTGCAGTATCAGGAAATTGACAAAAGATAAATTTCATCATAAACGAGTTAACTTAAACCTGCATTTTTCACAGTTATGAAGTGCCATGTTAACTGGTCGCTGTTAAATATCAGAGCAGGCCCTATTATTTTAATATTTATAGAAATTGACTGAGTTCGCAGTTTATAGTCAAGTTGTACACCATTGTAATGTGCATAAAGTTGTAGTCTACTGACCATTATATCATCCTGCACTTGCCTTTATGGGAAACCTATTTTCCTAAGTTGATGAGTGCAACTTTTTGTGAATAGAGAATTGAATCAAAATAGAAAATAGCGATTGAAAGAAAAATATGTATATACTTGCAAAACATTTTCAGTTTAACAAAGCATGATAGCAATATACGTGCTCATTTTTGCTAGAATACAAGCTAAATTACGATTTCTGAACAGCTGCCAGAGTGAGTATATACGTGCGTGTGATAAACTAGTAATAGCAAACAAATTGTCTGATAATGTTGAGTCGAGTCGAATACTCGCAGGGCCCCCCTAATTTCAGGTCTGAACGAATCCTCCATCTAAGCACTTCGTCAAGGTAAGTCAGTACTTCGATAGCGAGATTTTAAGCTGACAACCCCAACTTCTCGGCAAGGTATTTCCGAAGGATTAATCAACAGACTACACATTTCACATTTCGAAATCACACCACATATCACATCATTTCACATCATAAGGATCTACCGTCTGTTCTTAGAACATGCGCACTTCCTGATTCTACTTATTGCTCTGCATGCGTACTGAATAGTGAGATGCTACGATAAAAATATAACGAACAAAGCCATCCCACAGAAAATTTTTAAAATTGGACCCTCTCCGCAACCCATCATTTTTGTTCACTTGCATGACTATACGTCGGACGAAATGTCGCCAATCAGCATTTTATACATTTAACTTATGAACCACTGCGTCACAACTTCTCGCTAACACCAACAAGTAGCTGAACGACAAAACAAATTAATTACGTTTTAGAAAAAATGACGTTTTCATTAACCTAAAGCCATGAATCTGAAACGCACTCACCTGAGTATGAGCAATGATGCGCACAACTGAGCAGTACTTTTTAATTTTCGCAAGGTCTGTCTCGATCTCCTTCTTTCCCTCGTCATCAGCCCACTTGCGAGATGCTTTCGTGAAGGCCTTCTTCTTCGATTTATACCTACAATGAAGTCACTTCCGCTCAAACTCTAGGCTTCATGCACTCAGCAGACCTTCCCCAGCTCGCAAAATAATTAACCGAGCACGAAACAATTGAAGTGGAAAGCAACGTGTCGAAATTAATTATAAAGCGAACTGCGAATAAGGCGAAGCCTTTTGAGACGCGAAGACTTAGGCTCATCATGCTTATCACTGACTTGATCAGCATGAGAGGAACCTAATTTGATTTTTTGTAAATAAGGAGTGTATATGAATGAAATTATTAGATGACGCATACATGGTTTATAAAAAG
Organism: Prostheceraeus crozeri; assembly: GCA_907163375.1. NCBI lineage: Eukaryota > Metazoa > Platyhelminthes > Polycladida > Euryleptidae > Prostheceraeus > Prostheceraeus crozeri. The sequence continues at coordinate 42,623 of CAJQUW010006457.1, read as the reverse complement.
AAGCAAATTTTAGCCAAATTATTATTATGTATAACTTGCTACGGGAATCTAGTTGATGACAAATCAGTCTTCAGCGATGACTCCACGTCATCCACGTGCAACATCCCAAAACGTTCAATGCTTCCGTGATAGTGATAGTATATTGCAGTGCCATCCTGTAGCCTAAAAGATCTTTTCGATTATGCTTCGTATGCGGGTTATGTTTGCGAGTTATATATCAGATTATGAGTACGCATGTACATGTGTAGAAATGGCTTACGATCCTAAGTCCTAGAGTAACATCAATTTTTACAACAAAAGCAGCTAGATTGTGATCACAAGTCGCTTGACATGCGCATGATTGTACTGTCAGAGGTCTAATATATTCTCAATTTAAAAAGCGAACAAAAAATTTTGTTCTTCACCATATTCTGGTTCACATTTCAGGTTGGTTCTAGTTGATCGAGTTTTAGTCAAAACGTCTAGCAACAATGTTACTTAAGTTGGAATCTGTTCGCTACATGCTAATGTTAGCGTACCAATTAATCTTGAGACATAACATGATGCAGACCGTTTCATAAATAATTGCACAAAAAAAGTTAATCCCTTTTTAAACGTAATTTTCGTGTTGAGGTCTTAATTCAATTTCGATGAGCGATATACAATATGAAACCTGATGTTCCATTGATTACTGTATTTTGGAGCATATTTCACTTTCATAAGTGGTCAGTGGACATCTTCTCTGATGCAAGATTTCAACATGAAGACGACTGATTTTTAATGAATTTTGACAGCGTGAGCTATCATTCAGCTTCATGTAAAGATTTTAAGATCCGTTGAATGTACAAAGAGATACAGTACCAATAAGTTTTACCAAAACACTGTTACTAAGAGCAGCATCCCTTGGTTGAAGTCAGAAGATTTCGAATCTCTAATCTGCAGACGGGGCCGCCTGTCTTCTCTACACCTGTTCACAAACAATAGCAATTCTTCACGCCGTAGTTGCTGACGCTTGCGTCCGATTAGGGGATGGACAAGATTTTTACAACTCAATGACAGGAGGACAGACGTGTGCCGACATGAAATGATCAGCTATGAAGCAGCACACTTCCAATCACTAATTACTTCATTGAATTTGGCAAACCACACTGTTTCCTAATCCTAGTGTCTCCACTGGTCAAGTGAATAGATTTAGCGATCAATCAATTATGAGCTCACGATTAAATTTTATGAGAATAAGCAAAAGAAAAAAGAACTTTTCGTAGTGTGCAACGATTTAGGAAACAGACTGTACATTTATGCATGTAGGCCTAATGATCGGTCTCCTTCTATCCGATGAAATACTGCTGATCAGCAAGCATACATGCATTAACAAAAGCGCGTACTCGCGTAGATAATTACAAACTTAAAATGTTATCAGATAATTCTGTCCACTACTAAACACAACTCTTGACTCTATGACAGCGCGAGTCTACCATATGGATGAATTTTTAAATCCTTACCAATTTTTGTAAAATCGTCTGCGACACTCTTCACTGAGATGCTCTGCCCATACAGTTTTGAAAGTTCGCAATCCTTTGGCAGTCTCTATATATCCAACCATACCAACGACCACCATTGGAGGAGCTTCGATTATAGTGACAGCATCAACAACTTCTTTCTTATTCATCTCTGAAAAAAACATCTAGGTTGCTATGCACGCAAATAATGAGCGACACCTGAGCGCACTTACTTGATCCAACTCTGTCTACATCTCTCACAATGTGGGTCATTCCAGCTTTGTATCCGATGAAGGCTGTCAGGTGAACGGGTTTAGCTGCATCATCCTTAGGAAACGCCTTTGCTTTACCACGATGACTCTTTGATCGCTTCTTAGGCAGGAAGCCGAGAGAGCCGTGACGCGGAGCTTCGAATTTCCTGTGTGACTGTAAACAAATTTCGGTGAATAAAGCAACTAAATTGACGACAGTGTTTGACTTAGAATTTCATCATGCATTTACTAGGAGTGCACCGATTAGTGATTTTGCGAAATGGCCCATTATTTCGCTTACATTCATCTGAAATCAACGCTTTCGAGAAAAGTTAAGTTAGTGATGATCAAGTGCATCAACTATTACGACATCCTGAATTATCCACGTAAACTAGTGCAATGCTAGTAGGGTTTTTATATTTACAATGTGGTAAGATTAAATCCCTTCTGTGCATATATATATACGGTATATTGCGCATGAAATGTCAGCTAATCAATCTTTTGACAAATTCACTTTTGAAATGATAGTACTGCGAATAGCTACTCTATAACTGCACGCAGCGAAAATCGAATCCACCGTGGTTAAATTTCTACAGCTCCTGATAAGCAAGGAACAGGTACGGTACAGCCACAAAATTTGATAACATTAAACGGGCTGCTTTTTGGATTTGGCTGTAGTCGGTTCCTCACGAAGAGGTTATCGTCAAGGGAAATATCATACCAATTGATTATGTCATTAGGAACTGTGAATGACAATTTCAAAAATTCATCGCTAAAATGATATTTACTATAGAAGAATCAAGTGTGACAGGCCAAAAGATACTAATAAAGAAGACTTGAAAAATCTATGTTTTTGATCGATACGATTCGAACAGATTTGTGGAAATCGGTTAGGCTCTTTGACGAGGAACGCTTCATGCTAAACGCCTCACTATATTGGCATCCACAAAGGCATGAACAATTTAGGAAGAAATCGACACTCGGCGAAAGTTGTCATGTGCTGTGGTTTGCTGGTTTGGGAAGCTTATTGAAGGTGATGCAGCTAGCCAAAACCTATGGTGGCAAAAAATGTTTTGTGTTTTTATGCATACATATGACGAGAATTGCGGTAGAACTGAAGGTGAATTAAATTAATATCTTCCCCTAAGACCTGGTAAATTAAATGAAAGCGCAATATAATACAAATAGGTCAGAAAGGCTTCTTTCATATTGGAAAATTTTAGTTAAAATAATAGCATTTCTAGTATAGAAAGTGATATTCTTTTTTTTATTTCGGAATGCTTATCATTTCTTCTTTCGTTTCATTATAATACACAGGTTCACCATTGAAATAAATATAATTTAGTAAAATAAAAAAAAGTGAAATAAGTAAATTGAAAATATATTACTGGTATGTCGCAAAAGAAAAAGGTTGACAAAACAGCTATATTGGATGGATACAGATTATGATAGTTATCTTACAACTAGTCATGCAATTACGGTAAAAGCAGTTCTTGATGATTAGGGATGTTCACTCAACGCACGTCATTCAATTAAATATACAATAATATGCAAAAATATCTTGAAGTTTTTAATATCTTGACACACAATCTTGATGAGTTTTTTCTAATTTACTTTGGCATGAGAATGCTGGTGATAAGCAGCAATAGCATCGCAATTTCCACATAAATTCTGCTGCGGTGGCCATCATCGCTGTAACTACTATACAGGGATGAGAACGCGGTGTCACAAAAAACGGGTGTTTTGATATGATAAGTAAACTTGTGAATCAAAATTGCTAGTTGCATATAATCAGTTTCACTATGTGCGGTTTACTTCTTGAATACACAGGCGATATTTACACTATGTCCATATGATTTTATAAAATTAATTGCCATTGTTGCTTATGTATTACAGGACAAAAAAATGATCACACCAATGCATCAGTATGCAGACTTTCTACAAGCCATTTCTAATCGGCCGATAATTTTTAGTAAACCCCAGCCCAACATTCTCAAAATCGATGATGAAAAAAGAATCGAAATGATCAAAATCGATCGTCATGAAATTTATGCAAGTCTTTTAAGGGCGTACGTGCACTAGGCGGCCAGGTGCGTCCTTATCGACAAACCATCCCTGTTATTCTGAAACTACTTATCCAATTAAAAAAACTTGAATTTACATGGAGAAATTAGTCGAGTAATTTGCCATGAAAATTCATGGCGATCGGTTATACATGCATAGGGATGGGAGTTACCCAAGAGAAATGAACCAGATGTCAGTCAAAAAAACCGGAAGATTCTCTTCCTTGACTATAATGTACTGTGCATCAACTACTCTACTCGCTCAAGTAGTATTACAAAAACGCATCACAAAAGATACTGACATTTCATACGCGATTATATGCATACATAGAAGGGATTACATCGTCTTAAGAATAGTGGAATGTGCATCAGAAAAGCCCTACACAGGAAAAATACAAAAATATCTTACATCGAATTAAAAACAATGTTTTTTTGAACACATTAAATAGCCCTAAGCCATTAGAGTGCTTCAAAAAGGCAGATTCAAGCGTCATGGAGCAGTACTCAGGCATGAGATTGAGGGCAAATAAAAAACCCGGAACGAGCGAGCAAGTTTGCGAAGGGGGTCTGGTCTTGAAATTTTTGTGACCTTTTTATTGATATTTGGCATAATCTAATGTAAGAAAAATAGTTGGCTAGGGCGAAAAAATGGACGTTTTTTAAATAATCTTAACTTTCGGAGGGGGTATACTTTTTTATTGCATATTTAGGTGAATTACGAGAATGGTCTTTTCAGCACCAAAAACCCGGAAAACCCGGAAGATTCTCATACCCGAGTACTTCTGTATGTTGTGTATTTTTTTTCTCATCTTCAGCGACAGCATAGAGGAGAGATAACTGACATCGAAAGGCTCTAACGCTTTGACAGAAGGAAAAACCCGACAAAAATACAGTCACTTATGCATGGATACAACCAGTGGTGGCGCCAGGGTCCTAGAGCTGGGGGTCCATGGAAGCGTTGTGCCGACGGTTTTAACCGAGGTGCCGACAGGATATACCGGCTAATTATTGTAATCTATGAACAGCTATGCCTACTTGTGGGCTATACATGCACATGTCAATTGTGTAATTGAGTTGTAAATGTGCAATTTTTGCACACAAAAAATTGAGCAATCGATGCACACTTAGTTATGCACCTACACATATGTCCGATTTCTTCTTTCAGACAATTTACATGTTAACTGTCACCAAAAATGTGTTTCTATATCTGAAAGATTTTTTTATGTACAAAAGCAAATGGATAGAGCTGGCAAGTTATAACTTCGTTTAAATCAGTATTGGGCCTAAATTTACAAAAGATACGAGCAAAAACTGAAATGAGATAGGTCTACAAAAGTAATTGCTATTCGTACTATTTTATACATAAACAGAGAAAATAACACTAAGGACAATGATCAATGCTTGATGATTTTCTTGATAGTAATCGCATCATACTTTTCACCTCAATATCAAGATCGTCTTGTTGAGCATTGTAAATTTCTCCGAAGGGTCGGATGATATCCTACTTTAAAAAATCTTTGCTTCCAGGAGTCAGTGGCCGATATACCTTTCATGATAACCTTATTTTCCTCGTTAAATTATCGGTTCAACTCGTTCATGCAAAGATCAATTATCGGATAAACTACTTGTGTGCGGAAATCAGTAATGGAAGAGGATCCTAGCGAAGACATAACTACACTGTCTTTTAAGCATTTCGATTGTTTTCTAATTCTTTTTCTAGTGCTTGTTTAGAAAATCTACACCACAAGCATCACAAAGCTCATCTGCTTGATTTGTTTCATAACTCCTTGGCCTGGCTAAGTTGAACCCGGAGAAAAGTTGAACTTTGTTATCTAGACTCTTATTAATTGAATTAGAAATATTTCGATTATATAAAAAGTTAAATTTAGATATATGCATACTAAATGTGCATTTATATCCAATTGCATGAAAATTATGCATACTGCATTATTATGACTATCACTTAGGAACTATTGAGCTTAAACTACAAAGCATTTTGTATGACTAACCATGTTTGTGAGTGCATGGGATGCAGACTATTTGCCTACACAGATGCTATGGTTTATATGACTACCCATACTGTAGGTTACACTGCATGTATATCTGAATCTATGGGACTATCTGTATTTCGCAATAGTAAAAGGGATTTTCAGTCAAAAAGATGCAAATTTTTCTTGAGCACTTTCAAAGTATATTTGTAATTATTATTAAAAGCCTATCTTAACTACTTCCAAAATGAGACTTGCCAAGATCTCATGTTTGAAGCTGCTGGCGAATCGATTGCAATTTTAAACTTCCGTCTCCACTCTCAGGCCGGTCCCTCTCAGATTGTCAAAGTTGTTGCTTTCGACACTACACCCAGACAGGTCATTCAAACGAAGTAGGGGAGGATATCTTAATTTCTATTAAAACATGTTGTAAGTGGTGGCCAGCCGTCACTGGGGTGTCCCTACTTCTCATGGCCAAGTCAGTGGAACATCTATGCCTTCATTTTTTCCTTCGACTGCTTCACTCAGCGGAAAAATTCCACATTCTCGCCAAAGTCAACCACCTGGGATGATGTCCAGTAGCGATGGCCGACAACGTCGAAGTTAGTCGGAACTGCTTCCAGAAACGACGCAGCGACCAGGCAATAGAGCCGCTGAGGAGGTTACTCCATACCTTACTGTACCACTGACTTTGAAAGTAAGGCATCAATTCATAATTTGACATTCTGTGTAGCAGATCGACTTACCGTTTGAACTACTCGACACGCGAAACAACAGGCGTTCTATTAACTGTTGAATCAGTCGTGCGACTACAGAAATGGTGCAGATGTGGTGTTTCGTTTTCTTTTTTAAACATTCAAATGAAAACAAATCAAATGATTGTAACATATTTGGACCATCTCATTGGTGAAATAGCAAGATCATCGCACGATATGGTCTACGCACGCTCGCTACGCTCGCGCAAAATTTGATCGATCACACCACTACCGAAATCTGAATTAGCTCCTTGTCTCTCAAGATAGACGATCTGTTGATTGATTGTATTAGCAGGTGGAAATCTCTGGTAGAAAATCGTTTATCTATTATCCTATCTCATCCTCATCATTCAAAAAATCCACTGAGAAATCAGTTATAATTCTACATGTTAATAGGAAGCAAATCTATTAGATAAAATGCGCTCGTATATTCTGAACACGGCAAAATCATCAAAAATGACAATTGCTCCTTCATATTGTCAGCTGTTCTAATCATTCATTAAAGTAATATCTCAGAATAAGATCTCAGAAACGTGATACCGAACCTTAACAAGACGATGACAAACTTTTATCTTGTGTATAATGATCTATTATAGTTGTGCACGTGTCAACAATTATCAAATAACCAATAACTCGACACAGAAAATCTCTTCCCTATACAATCTTGCTACCGCCAAAACAGGATAAAGAGATAACGCTGTAAACAAAAATGCTTGTAGTAAATGTTGCTGACTTGGCTAGCAATCCAAGTTAATATCTAATGCAACGATTCGCAGCTGTAGGCCTACTCTCCATTATTGCAATGCAAAATATAGGTGCTGGAGGCCGACTGCCGACAAAATTCAATCCGGGTGCCGACAGTGGTCCAATAATTTTCTTGGGGGGGCATGTGCCCCCCCAGGACCCCCCGTAGCGCCATGCCTGGATACAACGTGCTGCGCATCAGTCTGACCGTGGTTCTCAATTTGAACATTAATATTTCTGAACCTTCATTGCTTTTGTAATACGATTGTAATGATGTAAACGACTTTTTTTGACAAATTTTAAATCTCGATTATTTTTTCTAGCTAACAACCCGTTGTTAGGTTGTTAGGCGGCTCATGGCATGACAATGCTGACACACCCAGACAACGAGAACTTGGAGAGGTCTCGAACATCTGACATAATATCAAAATGCGAGAGATGAAGCTTTCCGCGAATCACGACAGCAATTGTGACACGCGTTACAGAATCATCGATATTGAAGGTTTGTGACCATCAGCCGTAGGATTTCACATGAAAATCATGCTCAAGTACCAAACACTAAATGCCACCATGCAAGATTGATTATGTGGCTCTTCTTCCAAACTATTAAGAAATCTAGAAAAATATTGGAATTCTATCGATTTTAGAATTTTGTGAGTACAGCTAGTCAGGTTCAATGAACCATGTAAGTAAGAGCAGCCTATGATTAAAGGGAAAACCCTTTTCCATAATAATTAAGAAAAACATGACAATATTATACCATATCACCTCGTCCTGTCATCAGACGAAGCTCTAGTCTAGTCAAAATTAACAGTCAATTGAATCAATTCAGCAAAAATTGTGCGAAAAATATATTTAGTATTCTTGAGGTGGTTCAAGAAAAGAAACCTACCATGCTCCTTCGACGATCAGGTTACGAAAGTGAGATGAAACGTTCATCTGATTCCAAAATAGCCATGTTGTTTAAAACAAACATTCAATGACAAATTATTCAATCACATTCGCGAATAATTGGTAGATGCATTTTTAATGGTATTTGACCAACCTCCTTATATTTGTCGTGGCACTCCATGATTTGTTGAAATTCGCAGATTTCAGACAGAGAAGCACAAAGAGAACTCCATGAGTAATCCATGTCCAAAGCTCAGTCAAGCCAAAGACATCTAGATCTCCATATAAGGAGACTTAAATGCCTGACGCTTAATCTTTTGGATGGCTGCCTTTTTGAGCCATGGAGTTTCGTGCGCTTCATGAGCAGATGAAGTGCAAAGATATTTTAATGAAATAACCTATTTTCAATAACTCAAACAACAGGAAAGTCAGATTTCTATGTTTGTGATACTCTGAAATTTTTGGGTAAACGTTATGGCATCTGGGCCAACCTCGACAATGGAGCACAAGTCTAAAAGCATCTAGGACTGTAGGACAGGACACAGGAATAGCTGCAGCAGTGCTATGAATGGTCGCACCTGGTGCCGCCCACCTGTCTACATCCTTGTCAACATGTACCCATCTAGGCCTCGTTGTTTTCTAGATAGTGACTAGATGAATTGATGAATTCATGTGTATTTTCCAAAGAGTAAATTTTCATTTACAGCAACAACTTGCGGATGCTTTTCTCTGAAGCGGAGGAAAGCAAATAGTGTTTATTTGAAATAATAATACATAGCGGCAATTCAGTTTGACTTCTATTTGTAAAGCATGCAAGAGACAGCATCCTCCAGAATAGCAACAACTAAATCCGAGGTTCTAGTCGTTGATACAGGTGGATTTTTAGAAAATGCTAAACTGGAGGTAAATGTGCCATTACACAAATTGTAATTTTTGTGGTATGTAAGTCAGATTCCATCTATGTTCCCCGAGTGTCTAACTTAACTGCTAGCAATTAGCAGGCATGGAGTGCAAAAAGACAAGTAATCTAACAACACATGTTGGGATTTCATGCAAGCACACCTCATCCCAAAATATAATGGTGACTGCCAATTCAGAGACTGTAGTCGTTTACACAATGAGTTTTAGTAAAATTACGAGGGAGGCAATTCATTTTTGATTTGCATCAGCTATTACTCTCGACTGAGCCTGTAAAATCTGGTCTCTTAGTTTTTTCAATGCTTATCCAGTACAATGTTCTTCCATGTTGAGTTATGTGAGCGCCGCTCTGTGAATGAGCTCGGGCAGATGCTCGGTCTTCACGACTGAGAGGCTTCGCTTCGTAGGCATCGGTTGCGGTGGTTCGGTCATCTGGAGCGCATGCCATCGTCGGCATGGCCAAGGCAAGCCTTTGACCCAACATCAGAGGAGGTCAAATAAAGAAATAGTCGCACAATATCAAGAAAGACCTAGAGCTGATGAAACTCAATTCTGCTGTCGCCAAAGATAGAGAAGAGTGGAGAAGAAGAATTCACCCGAATCGACACAAGACGGCCGTCTCACACCTGGGGAAAAGAGACGTTAAACGGGGGTAAGGTAAGGCATGTCCATTACCACACATGTCTCTCAGTTGTGGAATACTCCGAATCACCACTCAATGTACAAAATAAGTAACAAAACATGTAATTCCATTCATAATTCCTCTCTCCATGCTGGTTATCATGCTTCATTCATTCATTGTCTCTTTTGTATCACGAACTCTACATTGTTTGTAGCTGTTTCATGCCTCTGTACTGCGGACACCGCAGATGTGTGCCAATAAAGTTATTATTATTATGTCTTGGATTCGTTGCCTGTCTTGCTTTGCCTTACTTGGTGTTGCTTCGTCATTCGTTAATGGAGAAATTCGTGATATCGAGAGCGAAGAATTATTGTTTCCTAGCTATGAAAGAGTAGAACGCTCACTATAAGAAAGGTTATATAAAAGCAATCACTATTACTGTCTGTGACGGGAGGTTGTTCCGACTCAGACGTTGTCATTTTTGCCGAAATAGGGCCATCAGTGTGCTCGACGTTCCTTGGGATCAACAACTATTAATAAGCTTTTTATTGGCGACCAATTGAATGTTGTATTTTAAAATGATCCTTCTTACTTTGGTGAAAATAAAGTGAAACATGTTTTCCGTCAATAACCTTAAGTATTTCTCAAACTGAATAGGCCTGTTTCCAAACGGAGCCGCGAGCTTGGTTTGCTCAGCATCGATTTTCTCAATGACTCAACTTCTGTTGAGAAAACTTTCAGTGAGCACATGCTATTGATTGAGACGGCTAATGAGGCTCTTCCAAGTAGTGGAATTTGCTTTTTAGAAATCTGAAGCTTTCCATGAAAAAGGTAGGAGGCCTGAGGATGACTTTCTGAATTTTTGAAATGTCTAAATGTTTATAGAATTACTAACAAAGGAGTTGCATCCTCAGTTGAAAAATGGAAACAGACCTGAATAGCTGCTATTTCATCCAATATCAGGAATCATCAGCAGGTCTAGTTTACATCTCAACATCGACACAACTGCCTATTTAAAGTCGTAACCATGCCCGGGTAAATTTGATATTAGCAATTAAGCAGTGAAATATCGACTGACATTCATTAAGCATCTCATTAAACACACTACTGGAAAATCGCCTAAGATTGCTTGTATGAAGACCTACATATCAGTAGCATCATTTTGTTTCTGCAAAGATAGCAGTGTGTAAAACGCGGGAAAAATCAGGGAAAACCGGGAATAATGAAGGAAAAATTCGTTTCTGGAAAACCAAGAAAAATCAGGGAATTTTGAAAGTGAGAGTAGTAAAGATGAAATATACGAGTATTTATGACCGATAACAACATTGCCTAGTGTATAAACAGAGAAAATGCAGAATTCCATATTTACCATATTTTTGATAAATACATCATTTTTCATATCGTTTCAAGATTTGATTAATAGGTGCAAATTCGCAAGAAAAGTGTGGTCAAGTATTTAGGCCTATGATTTTACTTTAAGGCATTGTGAGCCTGTTTTATTAATTTTCTGTAATTTGTAGTTTTCAGTCAAGGAAGTCGGTTGCTTCCATGTGCTTTCTTAGTTTACCACTACACTTTTCTCCGAACCATCGTCCAAATCTACTCCGCTGGGTGAGGAAAGCTGCTTTGAAAATCTCCAGACGAACTGTGCATACTGTGCTGAGATAATCTGGATCCCTGACATTAGGACTGACAGGGGCTTCGTTTTCTCATCCGACTCACGATGTTGATGTGAGTTTGATCAGGTTGATCGGTCTTCGCCTGTCTCAATGGACGAGTTGCCTTTGGAGATCTTTCAGTAAGTTCAGTGCTCCCACGCCTTTCGCGGTCATCTGCAGACTACAATACATGGCTTATGAAGACTCAGACGGCACGGTCTGAAATCTGAAATGCCACTTGACTCATGTAAATGCATCGCGGACAAATGTATATTCACGGTAGGTATTGGATTGAAGACAGAGCGATGACAAGTTACTGGACTTCTGAATTTCTTGGACATGCTACTGCGTCTGAGTTGCGCAAAAGCTCTTGAGGGAGAGCTCGATGGCCTTGAAAATTCTAAACTCCTGTAGGTGGCAATGGATGGTCCAAATGTCAATATCGCCATACATCGTCTGTTTGAAGAATCTCAAAACATGATACACATATTTTGGACATTGGAAGTTGCCACCTACACATTACCGACGGTGCTCTGTGAACTGCAGACATTGAGGTGATGAAATTATTGCGCAGTTGTTGGGAAGTTTTGAAGGTCTGCCGTCTCGTTGATCGGATTATCGACATTCCGTAATGACGAAAGACCCACAAGCACCACCCAACTATTGTGTGACTCAATGGGTTGAGAACGTAGCAGTTGCGAAAATGATCATAGAACAATTGCCAAACTAGCGAGCATTGTCGAAAATTTCAAGGAGCAATCTGACTCGTCGTCATACAAGAACATGAAAGAAATGCTGAATGATCTTTTGCTCAAGGTCAAATTGTGTCTTTTCGTCAAACCAAGGAATTTGAGGTTTTCTTTAAGAAATTTCAAGACGACAGGCCCATTTTCCCATTCCTGTTTGAGCCACTCCCAGAGAACATCACAAATTCGCTGTCGAAGCGGTTTATTAAGCAATGTGCTTTGAAAACCTGTCAACAGTTCAAAAACTGAAGCTTACCATGACTAGGAAATTTCGTAGAACTGAAATCAATTGACATCGACTTTGCAGCGTAATCAGCCTTAAGATAGGCAGGCTGAACACAGAACTTTAAGAATTTTCTTCGAAGTGTCAGATCTTGAATGCAATTTTGATGCCTAAGTACCGTAAAATGGGGTAATTCGGACACCTTTTTGAGGGTTTTTAAAATTTTTCGTCATTTATAATGATGCTATGATCCTGTAATCCTACATGAAACGCAAATGGGGCGTTATTTACAATATGTAATGACCCGGTAACCTCAAACCTTGTAGAAATTTGTCTGAATAATTTCTACTAGGGGTACTTAAAAAAAGAAAAATGGGGTAATTCGGACACCAACAAGCTTTGTATTTCAAACTGAACAGAAACGATCTAAATCAAATGCAAATGTTGCAAACTGAAGTTAAAATGAGTCTATGTACACTGGGCACACTCGAAAAAGGGATCAACGCTTCCACCGTTGCACTTGCCACAGAACCACTCGGCACAAGTAACACATTGGATCCAGTCCGGTCCACTGGACTTCATAAAGGCGACTGAACAGCTTGCGCATGTGTCGTCTTCATCACTTGAGGACGACGAACTTGAAGAATCTTCTTCATCTCTCATGCTGCTGCACTGTCCTCGTCCGCGTCCTATTCCTCTTCCCCTCGTCCTCGACCTGCACTGAGCTCTGTCTCGGGTGAAACTCCATCTGTCGGTTTTTGAACATCACTGATGTTCAACTTCTTGCCCGCCGCTACTTTTGATCCACGTCCTCGCAAAGTAACTTGTCCGGCACCTCTGTTTGTCTTCAAAAGATCAATCAAGACGGAATCAATCTGTCTGCCGATCACAGCTCCGTCAGAACTTTGCTCACCTGGAAGATACTTCAGCGGCTGGAGTGGATCGCTGGTGTGCAATCCAGTTGCACGAAATCCGAAACGAAGATTTGTCGAGACATTTGGATGTAGCTTCAGCCACAGTTCACTCAGTAGCACTGGAAATTGCGTTTTTGGAATTGCACCTTTTACTCGCGACTCCTTGCGGTAGTTATCCAGTATCTCTCTCCAAATGCTCTTGAGGGGCTTAAAGACAGCAACATCCAATGGCTGGAAGATGTGGGTAGAGTTTGGAGGTAGACATGTGAAGTAAACGTCATGCTCCAGAGCTGCAGTTATCACTTTCGGTGAGAAATGGCTTCTGAGGTTATCACCCACAATCAGTTTTCCCCAGGGAGGTGCTGAATGGCTGGAATAAGCAGTTCATGGAACCACTCATCAAAAGTTTTCATTTCAAACCAGCCAGATTTTGTGTTCGAATAACATGCACCTTTCGGACCTCCAGTCGTCCATCCATCGTATAGATGTTCTGACTTGTAGCACACAAAAGGTGGAAGAAGGTCCCCTGCAGCACTACCGCAGACCATTATCGATATATTCACTTTGGAATGTTCTTTGACCTGTTCAACACGTCTTGTTCCTCGAGAAACCATGACCCTTTTTCGTCCAGGATCATCGCTTAAAGCGGTTTCGTCGTAATTGAGGATTCTATTTGCTGGAATGTTTCCAGCACCTTCAGATAGTCGAGTAAAGAAGTCTTTGATATCTTCTCTTGAAACAGATGACCGAGCTCTTTTGATATTACACGCCCTTCTCACCACGATGTTGCTTCGCTTCATGAAGCTGCGGACGAAATCGGTGCCTGGTAAATTGTTTTTGAATTGCACAACGGTTCGATTCAAACTATTCAGGTAGCTGCGGACCAAGACCTTGAAATCCAGAGCGTCAAAACCGTAGCCCCAAGCCGACATCTGATTTAGAGTGTCCACCAGGACGGCTTCTTCACATTCTGTGAGCACTGGTGGTCGACCTACCTTGTTTACTTTTCCGCAGAGATGTCTACGCAAAGTTGTTCGTGATGCACCATGCTGCTTGGATGCACCCAGCAAAGTTTGACCATACTTGCACGCTTGAACAGCTTCGGCCAGCTTCTTATAATCTGGCGGTGGATTAACTTTCACATATGTACGAGGCATTTGTGCAGATTGATGTTTGGGAATGAAGGAAATCAAATATCACAACGGGAGAGAAGTTCAGAGAACACAATTTAGCTAGCTGTCACAGTCAGTTCAATTGTTCAATAAACGAAGCAAGTTATCGGAGACCAGACCTACAGCAAAATGTAATTATCCCGCAGATGTGGTGAGTCGTACATTGAATCCTTGATCGCTGAACAAGTTTGCGCGTGATTCATCAACATTCTCGCGTGCGATAACAATAGACAGTGAGAAATGCCGTCTCAGCAGATTGATCAGTATCAATTAGCCTTGCTTGCTGCACTCACCGGCGCAAGAAATTCCAAGAATTCGCGTCGTCTGTATTTGGGTACAACAACTGACCAGCCACAAACGAGTGACTGAATTAGTAAGGGTTTCTAATGGTACTCCCGCAAGCCAGCCCATTTCAACCGACAACAAAGCTTTGTGGTAGATCAAACCTGATGAAAAATAGTAAAATTAGTTTTTTTTCGACTTTCTTAAATTTCAAATATAATGTAGCTGTGAATACACAAAAAAATTTTTCGCGTCTATTGATAAATTTCAGTTGATTAATGCATATCTAACTAAAAAAATGCATTTCGGTCTCACTAGAAGCATCTGACAATCTTCATTAGTCGATTAAAGACCAGGATTAGTGACCAGGTGTCCGAATTACCCCATTTTACGGTATCAAATATCCATTGTTCAAGGGGGTCATCTTGCTTGGATCCGTTAATTATGGCCTCAGATTCCAAACGGAAATTTATGTCATTAGATAAGAGTTAGGATGGATGAACTGGTTGTTTCACTGGATTCAAGGCAGATCGCATCAAAAATCAGTTCATGCTTCTGACATAAAATAATTCCATGAAGTCTTACTTGCAGATGTTCGACCAAAAAAAGACGCACTTTATGACTACTTACTCCATTGCTTTCAAAAAGGCAATTCCTCTCATGAGCTTGAACGGTCCACGATTCTCGGTCAATAAAGACATAATCGCAGAAACTCAAAACTTATTGCTCAAAGAATATCGGTAGTCAAAATCATCCACGCGCTTTGTATGACAGGGATGCTCGTAATTTTGCCGCACCCAAGAAACTGATTTTGTCTTCTCGAAATTCCGCTGCGCGATATCGAGATGCTAGAAAGGAAGATGCACGATTCCAAGAGGTCAAGACAAGCATTGTGAATGAAAAGAAGAGGGAGGAGTCAGAAAATGAAGATGGACGATATGAAGAAGAAACTTTCGTTGCTTTGTTGCAGATTGATGGTATTGACCAAGATATCCACTCTATGATGAAAAAAGATCTACGTTTTTATTTTCGTCTTTACATTGCGCTTTACATTTATTATGAATATTAGCTGTGTTTCAATATTTTTTGCAATGATCTTGTCCGTGATCACTCTATTGGTCTTCATGCATTTATTTTCGTTGAACATTTTCTGCAATATTTTGATACTTCCCAAAACACAAGTGGCATGTATAACTTGATGCTAATCTATAGATACTTTTTGAGATGACGATTAAATATGAATTCCAGATGGCATGATTCATAGTATAGAACCCATATTACACATGCATAGTGGCTTTTTTGGTATGTTAATACCTGCACATGTTACCCAACCTCAGAAGATACTTATCCGAACTCATATGAAGATATACGCCACTAACTTTTAAACTTGGAATCCAAAATTGATCAGTTAGCGAAACAATTTACGTATTTCGGATTTTGTGAACTCTACTTATGGAATATAACATTTTTCTGTAAATGGATGAGATGAAAAATACTATCATAATATCATGATGCTTTTGGTAATATCGGCAATCTAATTGTCATGATAAATATGAAATGTCAAATAAGTGAAAATAAATAAAAGGAATAAGTGAAAATATGAATAGAGGGAGTCTATCGTTAAAGCGTATTCAACTGAAGTTTTACTATGCGAGGTTGAAATAGATTGTTGTTGTGGGCAACTGTTTTCGGTGTTATTTACGTTAACATAATGAATGAAGTGTACAGTGAATATTTCTAAAGAGACCGGGAAAAGTCAGGGAAATTGAAAATCCGAAAGCGTTATACACCCTGGATAGTCCACCCGTGGTTTAGCCGCTAAATATTGTAAGCCTAATATAAATATAATTGGGGTTCAACTTGTGAACAGGGACCAGGCCGAATTCAAAATTATCTGTGTTAGACGTAGCTAAATTACCGGGTCTTCGCTTCCTGACATCAGTAATTTCCTAAAGATGCATGAAAGATCAATTTTGCATTGGTTTTGTGGGCAGTAGGAACTGTCATGACATCACCTACTGAAATATCTGCTGCCAGAGTGTGCCATGTGCCTCAGACTGCAGATTGATTAAGGCAGGCTTTATGATCCTATCCATCATTGATTCAAATGAAGCGTAGATGAGCTCAGTCATTACAATCGCTTGATATCGATTATAACCGCTTGGCTACTAGTTATGGCTACTCTAGGCAAGAAGCATCATGTACCTTTGTGCAGCAATTTGAAATAAGTTGCTCAGTCGAAAATGGTGCAAGTAGAAAATGATGAGGTGCGGGATTGTTTTGTGACCTGGGGGAGAAATTTCAAATTTTATCGGTGGCATCACTGATTAGGATAAGTTGGAGTGATAATGACTATGAAATGGCATCGAAATGACAAAATGAAATGAATTTTGAATGTCAATCCTTTGATTTGAAGGCATTCAGATATCTATGTATACTGAGCAGTTCAATGTTATTTATGTTACAGCAGTAGTAATTGGGACTGTGCGCTAGCCGCAATTGCTTGCATCGGTGTACCGGGCTTGATAACCGGGCCACCGAAAATTTTATAGGTTACACTGAAGCACGTAAGTGTAGCCGAAATGTAATTTCTTTTTCGCTGTAGACTGATAGTTAACAAAGACTTCATGATCTTGAAGGTAGAGTCTCTAATCTCTATCTTCTGTTCAAATTTTGAAAGTTCAATGCAATTATAAAAAAGGACTAGGATAATTCAACAAGCTTATTAGGCTTCTTTGAATTTTGTCTGTCAATACTTGAAAGTGACTCTCATCATGCCCAGCCGCCACCAGAAAATGACAAGAAGTTACATTGACGAAGCTGCTTCGTCAGTGGCGGTCGAACCTTCCGCGTTTTAATGTTTCTTTTTAAAAAACAAATGCACGTTCAGTATTTAGCAAAGGAAGAGCTCATTGATAGCCTACTTTTTATAAAATCATGTAAAATACAATATGTGGAAACATCAGGAAAGGTCAAATGAATCGAACCATTGTCACCGCAATCTAACATCTACACATTACTCGGTTTCAGGCAGCCTCTCTGTAATGATGCAATGTTACCAGATCGCACGAAAAGAATCTTTCGAACAGAATATGCGGGTGATGTTCCAAAATTAGTTACGTTTTTTGTAGGAGACCCCTTCCCAAATTCCGATTTTCATCATTCAATTTGCATTGAAAGCTTGAAGCATTGGGATTCGATTGCTGCAAATTGCAAATTGTAATTATGAACAGCAAAGAAGTTGCAATTGTCAGAACTGTTTAGGGCGGTCAATAAAGTCAAAAAGTCATTAAAGCAAAAATAAGGTCAAAATAAACAAATGAAGTCAATATAGTCAATAGAGTAAAAGTAAGGTAAAATGTAGTCAAGCAAGGTCAAAAGTTAAAATAAAACAGTAAATTTTTTTCAGGAATCTGGTCTTCCCAGGCGCTATTTTTAGACACCTGGCCTTCCTAAGCGCTATTTTTAGATTAGCGCTAAAAATTTATAGGTTTCCCGAACTCTTTTCAATCAAAACAAAAAGCTAAGCTATTGGGACACCAAATATTCTCGCAAGGATTTCAACGCACATAACTACATCTTTTCGTTAACTGACACTGACTATCTTCGATTGTTCGAAATACCCAAGACAGCTGAAAGTGATGCATCCAAGTGCAAAAGAATTACTTGCCAATATCCTCAAGCATTTAAAGTACCACTAAGGAATGAACTTTTCTGTGTGCTTTGTGAATGCCCGGTGAAATACGTGAAACAGTTTATGATTGACAGTCATCGTAAAAGTGCCAAACATGCGACGAAGTTACAAAGAACTACCTCTTCATCATCAGTACCCACCTCATCAAAGCATGAAAGTCAGACCTTCTTGAGCTTCAAACCTGATCTGGCTATCATGTAACAACAGCGTTTTTAGCCGCTGACATTCCTTTACATAAATTGGAGCATCAAGCGATACGAGATTTATTTGATTTTATGGGTCATCATTGCCCATCTGAGTCATCATGACGGCAACATGTGCCAAAACTCTTTCAGTTAGGACGACAGGAATTGTTTCGATATGTGAATGGAGAAAAAATATTTATAATGGTGGACGAAACGGAAATTTCTGGTCGAAAGTTTATGAACATTCTTGTCGGAATTCTAGAAAAGCCTGGAGTTACTTATCTATATGACTGTAGACAGCTAGAAGGAAACATCAATCATCAAACAGTGTGCCATGCTATTGATGATGTTGTTAAAGATTTAAATGTTCATCGCAATATTTTCCTTTTACTGCTATCTGATGCAGCTCGTTATATGACTCTTGCGGGCAAAATTTTGAAGTCTATGTATCCATCATTATTTCATGTAGCGTGTATGGCGCACCTGTTGCACAACTGTGCATTGCTTGTGAAGTCGAAGTATGAGGCTGTCTACAGTTTGATTTCCTCAATCAAGGCTGCCACTGTTGAAAATGGTGATCGCCGTCTTCTTTTTTGCATCGATAGGAAGTCCACCAAAGCCGGTCGTAACCAAGTGGGGAACATGTTAAAACGCGGCTTTTTGGAATGCAGACCACTTTTCCGACGTCAAACAAATTGTGTTGGGTTTCGAGGATGATCGATTACTTGTACGTCGTAAAAAATCTGCAGTTTCCAGCACAGTAATTGTTGACCAACTCGTGGATGTGGAAACGTATAGACCTCTGCATCATCTAATGGAGCGATGCGAAGGAACCAACTACAACATTCGTCAGGTAATACAGGACGTAAACAGTCTGGATTTCGGAATTGATCCCTGTGAAATCAAATCATACATAAACTTGCGTTTATCTAAGAATGATATCATGGAGATTGTTAACTTGGCACGTGACGATATTTCACCAACTGAATACAATCTTCTGTTGTGTGTACAATCAACTACAGCTGCGATCGAACAAAGTTTTTCCCAGTTGAAAAATCTCCTGCGTTTTAACAGAAGCTTTTCTCCCCAAAACATTAAATACTATGCAATAATGAATTACAACGCCAGTAGCAATTAACTCGTTGTTTAAGAGGCATTCCTTCTTTTCATGAGGAACTTTGTATTTGTGGGCTCAATAATAATGTGTGAAGCTATGAGGCTATCAACTAATAAAATGTATTTCTTTAATTAAAACAAGTAATGTTTTCTTGTGAGTCTGAAATGATGTTTTCTTTGGTTAAACAAAACTGAATTAGGTAAAAAGATTGGGCAAAAATTTTACATTTAAGTCAAAAGTTTAGGTAAAAATTTACTTGAAAATAAAGTCAAAATTCGTAATTTTTTAGGTCAATAAAAAACCGCCCTAGTTATGACATAATCAATTCATCACATACACAAACAAAAAATAGAAAAGTTAAAAAGTCAAAAAACTGCTATCCTTTACCTTTTCAACGTAGTCTCCACCGATAGCAATGCATTTCTTCCAACGCTTGAGATTTTCCATTGTATTTTTTTACTCCTCATGACTGATAATCCTCGCTGACAGACGCAGTTGACCTCTTCTTCAAAATCATGTCGATGATCCAAAATGTTCATGCGGAGTTCTCTCCTCAAACAATCCCAAGGAGAAATGTCAGGTCAATATCGCGGTTGTTAAATCAAGAAGATCCCGAGCGACTCGAGAGTATCCTTGGTCTTCTTAGACACATGTTGAGTTGCGTTGTCATTGCGAATTGTATTCTCCGACTTGTGCGGCCACCATTACATTCCAAAATGACGTAAAGAAGCTGTTGATTAAAAATGGGGAAGAAGATGTTGTTGATACAAATTCTGATTTTTCACATGGGAGCCTATCGGAAAAGTTTTGCTATTACAGCATGGAAATGCATCAGTAGAGAAAGGATTTTCTGTCCAAAAGTCTCAAATGTATTAACATTTCTTGGAAGAAGCAATGACCCTGAATTCGTCGCTAGCTGATTTCGCTGGGAATACGAAGTAGTTGATGAATTAGTCTCACCAAAGATGATCAAGGCAATGAACGATCTGATGCAAAGCATCGCTGTGCGTTAGAAGAAATGGATCTGAAGCTTCAACAGAGGGAAATAGAGCCTATATGAGACGATATCAAGGCGGTCGAAATACGTTTGTTCGAAATTGCAGAAAATGACGACAATCTCAAGCAGAGAGGTGGGCTCTTGATCATTAAATTGCAAACAAAAGACTTTGCAAAGCCTGTTTCATCATTAATCATTGTTATTTATTTAAGATTTGTTTTTTTAAATGCATGTATATGTAATATATATATATATATATATATATATATATATATATATATATATATATATATATTTCAAGTTTCAAGTCTCTCCCACGACATGATGCTCCATTGTATGTATTTTATGAGATGCCGCTGTATGATGCATTCTATTCTCGACTTTGAGTTGTTTTACGAGTATTTTACTATCATTAGTAGGTATTCTATTATTAGCTATGTACATGTATACTATTTAACAAAATTCATATAAAGTTACTGAAATAATGTGAATACTTGAAATAGTAATATCAAGTCGATCTGGACCAAGTGTGACAAACTGTAGCCTTATAGTTTATTTTATGTTCTTTTCAGACCATCTTGCAAGATGTAGGTATATGTCGTCTGGGGATTGTATCGGTATTTCTCAAGATAATGTGCAAGTAGTAATTTGGACAATGTCCTCGATGAGGGAAATGAGATACAATGGAGTATATTTTCTCAATGAGTGCGTGTACTCAACCTGAACCAAGAAGAGCCATGTGCTCAAAATGTGCATGGCTTGTGCTAGATTTTTTGAAAGATATAGACCGTCTTATTCAACTGCTGTGTCGAACCCTCAAACCTGGGGAACACGAGACAATAAACGAGGAGTAAGAGTAAGAGATACATATCTACCACAGATTTTGAAGCATAGGCTATTTCAAACAAAAATATAGACTTGCTGCTGGTAATCAAGAATACCATTTTTTCGCGGGGCCCCAGTAAGTCGGTTGAATTATTTATTGTGTCCTCCTAAAAGAATGAATTTCTATAAAGGCCCACTCCGACAAGCAAATGGTATCCCTATACGTACATAATATCTCTTTGATGAAAGCATAAAAGTACTGCTATCGTCTCATAAATCATAGCAACTATTGCCTAAAATGATTCTCATGTTGACATTTTGCATTTCAGGAGTATGGCAATAAAATTTTTACAGTAGCATCAGTTATCAATGAAATTCGCGATAAGGGCACTCGCAGACGGTTGCAAGTTCTGCCTTACGAAATATGTTTTCGGGAGCCGTCCGCAGCATCGACTAGTAAAGGTTAGTTTAACCTGTTGTTTACCGGTGTCGACTAGGGGTACACCAATTGATCATAACTACTGGTAAAAAAGTTAATTTCCCATATCATTATGTGTGAATAAACTTAGTACTTTTTTAGCCGAGCCTAGGTAGAAGAACCCAGAATGGGAACCGGTACAGAGATTTCCGTCCGGACCCGTAATCCAAGGCCCGAATTTTTCGTGCCGCTGCAGATTTGATTTTTGGCCAGAACTCGACTCCTATTTTTTGAATTTTAGGTCCAGGACCGCCTTATTTAAAATTAGCAGTCATTTGAGCATATTCGCAATTATGATTAATCAATTATCATATTTTGCATTATCAAGATTCACTCAAAATGTCTTCTTGTTCAGTATAAAGGCATGTGAGTATTCATGTGCCGAATGTACTTTACATAGTCACCAACTAAACGCAACTTTAGATGTGCATAGCAAATGTACATGCATGTTTTCATATTCGTAGATACACCGCATTCATAAATCGAAATATGCAAACACGTGTCTGTCGTTCAAGCCGTAATTATGACTCGCGCACGCAAAGGAGATGCCCAATCCATGTTATCGTTAACTTATCCTGCCAATAAAGTGCTTTGAAAATTCTGTCATCATATGTCACAGAAATATTTTGACATGAGTTAGTCGTTCTGTACAGAACTTACTGGTCTTTAAGTCCATTGATAGATTTTAGAAGCATGCTTTCACAGCGTGTTTGCGTGTGTCAAGGAAGATGATAGCCTATCCATCTATGTCAAATGATTTTAGTGTTCAGTCCATGATAGACATGACTGCGCGGAATATCGGCCTATATTTTAATTTTCGTAAATAACGGATGAAGTTATCATTTATCAAATTGGAGTCCTATCGCTGTTGTTGTTTGTCCTCGATCGCAACTGTCGTCACATACGATTGGCCAGTCGGCCAATGCCCTGAAGGAATTTTATGATCTTCTTGCTTGAGAGATCTTCCACCCTCGGGATTGGGCATCCAAAAGCGCGGGTTCTAGCGTTGGTCCATCTGGGGCAGGTGCGGATAATGTGGTCGATATTTTCTTCTTCTCCACAGTGCTCGCAGTTAAGGTCTTGTATTTGCCCGATGCGGCCAGCGTGGAATGTCATGTTCTGATTTGGGCCAGGGTAACTTTTTCTTTTCTCGACATGGATTTTTCTTCTTTTTCTACCAGGTATTTTTTCATCTTTTTGTAGTGTTCATTTTGGATCACACTGTTCTTTCTTCTGGTGAGCTTTTTGATATGATTCATAGCTATGTGGTAGTTGATTGAAACTTGATTTTGTACTAGATTGGTGGCATACTTGGCCAGCAAATCTGCAGCTTCATTACAGGCTGTCTAGTGCGTCATTTTTTTCATTTTTTGGTAACATATCATTTTATTTCATTTTTTTGCTGCTGTTGTCATTTTTTTCATTTTTTCTTCGAAATTATGCATTCTTAAATAGATTTTCGTAAATTGCCGACTACTAGCCTAGTTCAAAATTTATCTTATGGGTGATTTTAATAAATCAACGAACCACAGGAAACATCCTGTAACAATCAACAATAAATGTAGAGTGTAGACATATTTCATTGTATTTCCCTTCGATGATTTTCCTTCTTGTCTTTTCAGTCAGTTAAAAAATACCTGAGGTCAGTATTTTGTTTTTGTTGTAAATGCTGCTCGGATGATTCCACTTGAATTAGCCGAACATTGACTTCGGACCTATGTTCTATGCAACCAAGTCCGTGTATGCAACACATAAAACAAGAAATGAGAGGACAATTTTGCTTTATTCGTGTGACTTTGTTATCATCGTTCAACAAGTGTGACTTTGTTTGTTATCATCGTTAAATTAATGTGAATTTAAATACAAAATAGTGTTTGAATTAAATACAAAACAATCCATAAAAAAGAGCAGAGATTGGATCGAAGCGAAAGTGTGCATTCGAGAAACTTATGAACAATTTTAAAAATCGAAGGATGTGAAGCCATGAACTATATTAGCAATTATTCATGAATTGATTGGTTTTGTTATTCTATCACCAATGTTTTTATTTTGACTGGATGTTGAGCATGTACAACTTACGTAGGTAATGTTAAGTGAGACATCGATATCTAAAGACGGTATACAGTGATGGATAATTAATGATACATTCATTGTATTTATTAAATCTTTACATACGGGTGCACGATTTTGATATGTACGATTTTTTTAACCTTAAGATTTGCAGCGTATAATCTTTTGAATGATGACTGTCGGACATGTTGTTTTTGAATGGAAATGCTACAGGAGTCAATTAAGAATTTCATTATACTATTGCAATGATGAAAGTGATACACTATATTGTTCGATTCTTAGTGGATACTTTATCATTTCTTTCATTTTTCCGCCCCCAAAATTCATTTTTTAAAATTTTTTCTTGAAAAATTCGTCATTTTTTCTCATTTTTTGACTTTCTATTCGGTAGATAGCCTGTTCATTACCTTCTGTGCCCACGCGACTGAAGGCTGATGTCATTTGCTTTGTCATTTATTTTTAAAGTCATTCCAGATTTTGTTTCCTTCAGGTGTTTTTTGATTCATTGGCCCCTTTGTGAGCTCTTCTATGGCACTTCTGGTGTCGGTGAGGATGATGATGGTATCTTTCTTTTGATGATGAGTGGCGATGCTTTCTGTGGCTACTTGAAAAGCCACCATTTCAGCATTGAAGGAGGAACAGTACTTTCCTGCTGCTTTTGAGATTTTCATTGTATGGTCTTTAGAGATAATTATAGCTCCACTTCCACCATTTGTTTGGTCTTCCATTACAGAGCCATCTGTCCAGGCTATGATGTCTTTGCTTTCAATAATGTAGTGGTTGAGCGTGTTCTGTGTTTTCCTGTGAAGTTCGTCGCTATTTTCTTTTTTTGCAGTTTTCATGCAAATGAGTGTAAAACTTGACTTTGGGTACCTCTTCCCACGTTTTACTTGTCGGTTGCTGCAGGATGAGGGCTGGAATGGCATTGCCTAATCCTGCTTCTTTGGACGTGTTATTAGCCTTGATTCGTCCGTTTCTTCCATGCATATCTCTTTTGTTTTTGGGTGTGACTTTGCGCTGAGCCTGGTCACAGTTTAGAATTTCGTTGTTGCGGATAAACTTTCGGTATGCCAGTGCTGCTTTTTCGCCCTTTGTTAGGCTGAACGGGATTAGATTTGCTTCATGTAGAAGACTTTCTAACCCATGGGTTTTTTGGGGGTTTTACCAACACTGCGGACGTCACATGATTCGAATTTCATTTACTTGTTTGAAATCATTATTTCATTCAACATTGATGATAAAATTGAAATCTGCTAGTTTTCTGTCCATCAGCATGCTTACATTTGACCATAGGTTTCCATCAACATGTGGCATTCATGTCGATATCCATAACCATGTAACGAAGTGCGACATTTACGTCCATCGACATGTGATAAAATATGACAATTTCAGATTATCAAAAGGGGAAAAATGTGTCACATCCGGTGTTTTTGAGCGGATCGAAATTCCGCTTTCGCTCGCTCATCGCTCATTTGCTCATAATCGCCCTGTCGCTCGCTCACCGCTCATTTCCTCAAAATAATTTTTTCGCTCGCTCACCGCTCAAAATCATCGAAAAATACCGCTCGCTCGCTCATTTCTCGATAATGCCCTCCTATATTCTACAAATTTTTTCATGCTGAGAGCTAATTACATGCTTTAAATCAAATAAACACCATTTATAGGCGTTGAAGGGCAATTCATCATTTCATTCTAGTTGAAATTTGAAAGACACGATGAAATAATGTAGACCATCATGCCAATGCACTAAATTAGCTATTACACAAAATTAGTTGAAACAATATATTTTGATGAACATAGCCACAGAATTCTTTTTATGGGCGTGTAGAAATGGGCAATAATCGAAACTTGTGATGTTTTTTTGAAATGTTTTGATGTTAAACGATTATGATTCGTACACTATTGTATACAAAATTTTTCGGTCAGTATCCACAGACCATCTTCAGGTTTTCAATTTCAAGTTTTTACTTCTTTTTTTACCTAAAGATGTTCTGTGGATGCTGACCGAAAAATTTTGTATACAATATCAATTATAATCGTTAAGCATCAAAACATTCCTGATTCTTTCTAACATCATATCAAACAACATGGTTAATCATGTCCTTTTCACTTTAATCTAAACTTAATCCTACATGCTGATCACATGAATCAGTATATACATGTAGAATTCTTGGCGCAATACTTGGACAAAATTCGCAAGGTGCCTTAAGAAACTATGTAATGCGTTGACAATTGAAAATGAACTTGCATGAAATCGTGACAAAATAATAGATAATTCCTAAAAGTAACTAAAGATGACATACGTGACTTATGAGTGACTGAGTACTGAGTAATCAATAGATGCTAGAAATCTGCCATAAGTAAAATCGCTTGATAAACGAAATTGTTGGATTATGTGAAACAGCAAATGCTGCACACACAAAAAGGACCTGAGACATCGGCGCCAGCCGTCACTGAGATTTCGGCCCACTAAGCTCATTATATGTCAAGATGGTCGGTCCGCAGCAGCTCGTTGCGCCCAGGTCCTACCTCCTTCCACCTTTGCACTCAGCTTCTTCATGATCTTTACACTTAAACACCGGCTTTAACAAGAAATTTCCTCACCGATGCAGAAACAAAATCGTGGCATGCTACTCTCACAAGGCATGAGCTCACATTTCCACCCTTGCTTCCATTCGGCAAGTTCTTCATATTTCGCAGTTTTCCTTTCATGGGCATCCCTAGTGCTCTCTTACCAGGGAACGGTTAGTTTGCCCATAACCATTCTCTTCCCTATCGCGTCGATCAACGCTAGATAAGGTCGTTGGTGAGATAGGGATAATTCATCTGGCAGCTGTCTATTCACCCAAGCTTCCCACTTCCGCGGTACAGATCGCACGATGAGTCTTTCGTCTCTTTGTTTGACCACTTGATACAAAGTCAATTCCCGTTACTTACCTGTGGAGACGTTTGTAAAGTGGGCGGAACCATTACTTAGTACACCGAGATAATCGAAGCAACTTCTTCTTTATCAAGATCAGCCTCCTGATCACGAATTTGGGCTAGGATTCCGCAAATTCCCAGTCGTTATCGAAAAATTAAAGGTTAAAACTAAAAGTGGTTCCCTTGGGTGGGTCCGCTAACTTCATACACGTCGCGTGGAGAGACTGCTTCCACAATCGCTTGCAGGACCAATCCGTACCGGTGCGTGTAGCATGCTCTCTGCAGTACCACATGACAGCCAGAGAGGGCACAGCGAAGATTGGCATGTCACACAGATGACATTCAGGGTCTGTCCGGATTCCTCAACGTGTCACATTAGCAGAGGTATGAATAGGGTATGATGAATAGGGTAATATGAATAATTAGTATTTCAATGGATACTTTCAACATCAGTGCGGCTTTTGCTCACAGATGCATGTAATCAAATGAGATAAGATAGACATGAGAGAATGTGATAATTCAAAGGAATCAAAGAAAACAATGTCCCTTGCAGAGAAAAATGCATCATGAGAATCGAGTTAATTTGTTTCTGACAATAGAAACAATGCGAAATGATGATAAAATGTAATCACTACAAAGTGAGCCTTACTTCCGAATAAATGAATGGACAAATACGTTGTTACTATTTTATGAATTTTTTTATATTATGTTACTATTTTATGGCATAACCACGTAATATTTCGTGGTTAGTGCCTCATCAACGGACGAAACATACAAGCTGCTGAAAGTCAGAGAGAAGACAGGAAAATTCAAAAGTCAAGTGTTACAATCTCATTCTTTGAGCTTATCTTTGGACGATTTGATTGCCGTATAGCTCTGCATAAAATTCCCGAGTCTAAACCCCGTAGAAATTCGCAGACATTCTGCTGATCCTTGACAGTTGTTGAGATGCCGTCAGAGGAAAGTGGTACAGTTGTCAAGGTTTCATCATTGGATAGGGAATCTGTTGGGAGGTTCCACATCCATACCACAGAGGATGTGAAACAAAAGAAATACTCCAGCTATGTTTTTCTCAACAAGTATTAAGGATCGGTAGAATGTTCACCGATTTCTACGAAGATCATAGAGCGTAAACTCAGTAAATTTACGTTTACACGAAGCTATATGGCAATCAAATCAGATTATCCAAAGATTTTTCATCTCGTAGCCTTCTATTCCAAAGCTTCTCAGCTTGCATTTTTGTGCATCCACTACTGATGTGGCACTAAAAAATGAATATTACCCTTCTTACAATGACGAAATTCCTATCCATTCACTTATTCTGTAGCAAGGCTTACTTGACAAAGCAGTTTAACTGAATGGAAAGAACAGCAAAGTTATATTGGAAAATTTGTAAGATACATGTACAGTACTAAAAATTGATGAGCATTTCCAAGGTAGTAATAGTTGAAGTTCACATTTTTTTCAAGACGAAAGGAATATGACAAGCGGGTGATTGAAAATGAGGAAATACCTAACGCTCATTCATGGTTGTTGCCAATCGTAAATTAAAGCTCCCCACTCTAACGATTTTCTCGAATTTTCTATTACATTTAATTGAACATCCCAGCAGTGTTTATATTGTACATGTGCAGTAATTTTCTTAGTTGTTCGTCTGCTGTTTTGATTTGACCAAATGGATTTTGTAGCATTTCCTATGTTTTAGATCGAATTAGCACACGCGTATCGCTTCATTGCTTAACTTGCTAGCAATCAATGAACATAGGTTCTGATCTTCTTATTTTCAGAGGACTAGCATTCAAGCTTTTCGTCTGATTAATAAATAATCATTTATCAGACGAAAAGCATGCATGAAAAAATTTTGAAATGTCATTTTCCCTTCCGCAGTTTCAAGTGTGGTTTTACCAACTTATCTGTCGGAAGCATTTTATCCGTGATAAAAACGCTGTCCTCATTTTGTGTTGGCAATTTAATGATAACTTTTTTCTTAGATGCTTCAAAATTGATGCAACTTTGATAAGTTTCAGCTATTTAATTGCGTTCTTAAGATTATTGTCCAATGTCTATACGTCTTTCAGTTCGACAAGCGGCTACAGAAACCGGAGATTTGCGCAGTCTGTCGGCCACCGATATCAAAGTGATCGCTTTGACGTATGAACTTCACAATGAATTGTCAGGAACCGTGAGTTTTCGCATGCATTCAATGATTTGAATCCTATTGCCTCCTCTTATATCATACAACAAGTTTAAAAATCACCACCTGTAGAAGCTGATTTTATATTTCGAGATCATGAATTCAATATCTGTGGACCTATGAAAGAAATTAATAGATCCAAAGCAGTCTAATTAACACCGGATTTTGTTAGTGACCTTTAAATGGCATTGGCCCTCAAATATGCTTGTAATATAAGCGGTATGTGCTCAAGTAGTATATCAAGGGTTATAAGGGAATTAAGGTTAGCAGCAATGCCCATGAAACTCCTCCACGTGCAGCGTCTTCTTTTCACTATATCTCGATGGCTTATATGCATCATCTTATGGTGGCATTTCTCCAAGTTGCTCGGTCATGTAAGTTGTCCTCTGATGATCGTGCTTGCGCATATCCTATCTTCGTGGGACACCTTCGTGGATTCTGTCGAGCAACATAGAAGACAAGACGCTACGACAAGATTCGTTGAACGTCAGTGATTAAGAACTTCGATTATTCTATTGATATGATGATTTGTCGACAGTGTGACCGCGCATACCCTAATGTGTAGGCCTATATCCGAATATACACAATTTTCAAATTTTTGGATAAATGCATATTTGCATATATGAATTATGCACACGTTTTGAAAATTAGGTGAAGTATTCAATTAACGAATTATACAGGAAGTTGTAATTCATACATTGAAAAATGTTTTCCGCAATTTTTTATCTCTATGCTATGCAGTATGTTACAGTATGTAACAGCTTATGCTGCCCTGAACCAAAAAAGTATGTAGCTTCTATCATCCAGGGATTTGCCTGTTACAGCCAGCCGTGATCATCGCACTAACCTCCACGTTGTATGATCCTGAAGTAGCCTATAGATCATCTTTATTGATTCACGATATGCGGTGAATGCATTACAAAATTGTTAAAAGACAATTCAGATAAAAAGGCAGTCGCAGTCATCTTCCAAGGCGTATGGAAGATATACAAAGGCGTTCTGTGTAAGCACGAGGAGCTCTAATGCACCGATTATCTCTCGGTGTTGGGCGTCTCGTCTCAAACATCACACGCAAATTATGATCATCATCTTTCATTATTTCCTTGAACAATTCTTGCACAACTTGTCAATAAATGATTCCAATGGACAAAATTCAATTCGAGAATAAAAAGCCCGCCGCAAATCGTTCAACTCTTGTTAGCTTGTATGATAATTAATTCGGAAGATTGCAGAAACAAGGTATTGCATAAATCAAAACCGACCTTATGAAAGATCGGTTGAAAGCAATGAAAAATCTTTAGTTGAGAACATTTATCTCGCTTTAAATTTCTTAGAATGAACAATCTTCTGAAGCATTTGTTAACAGTCTTATCAATATGGTTGTTCCAAGTAAGATAATCTGAAAGTGAACACTAAGGAATTCAAATGCAGTGATCTCTTAGTGACGCAATTCATGACACAGATTTTCTCATAATTTCGCGTAAGACCAACATCACAGGACCAGTCCTCTAGATGTGTCCACTCATGTTGCACATTATCATCACTTTCGTTTCGTACAATGTGTAAGAAGGTTGCATCTTCCGCATATTTGACGATTATAGAATTGTGACACGCCGGTTTGAGAGAATCAGTCACCATCGCAAAAAGTGCAGGGCCAACTACGCTCCCTTGAGGGACTCAGCTAGTGACCGTTGACCACATCGATGTCTCATGATTCAAGCGGACTCGTTGTTTGCGATCACCATGGAAATCTTGCATGAAATGGGGCGCCAAATGGCTTGCTTCCTTCAATCCTTCAAAAACTCAGAGTATTCTGCACTCACGACTTAAGGGAGATGATGATAATCATAGCATTAAGATGTCCGTTAATAGGAATAGGGAACAAGATTCAATCTCATTCCTTGGATTGGCGGTTACGAAAAACTTGTCATGGACACCGTATATCCAGCCCATCAGTAAGCAGGCAGCTCAACGCATTGGTAGTCTCTATCGTGCTAGCAGCCATCTTCCACCACAGCCTGTCTGCTATCTTTACAAGTCCACTATTCGTCCGCTGATGGAGTGTTGTTGTCATCTGTGGGCCGGCGCCCCACAAACACATCTTAACCTCCTTGAACGGGTTGAGAGACGAGCCAAGAATCCTATGGATGAAAACCTGCTAGCAAGTTGCAGCCGCTCTCCGTCAGACGGGATGTTGCTTTACTCAGTCTCTTCTACAGATAGGTAGAAGCACCTCTGCACTTTCCCTGACGAATACAATCTTGATACTTTCAAGAAGCGTGCGAACAGGATTCGTATGAGGACAGCTTAATCAGATTATTGAGAATCTGTTTTTTTCTTTTATTTATTTTTTAAAAAAAGAATTTATTTCTTTTTCATTGAGTTCATGACTCATAACTGTGCTAGGGATGAAAATTCTGTAAAAAAAGTTGCCACACTGTATGTACTTTCCAGTTTCCTTATTGCTGTCAACAGACAATAAATTGCTTGTCTGACGTGATTTGAGTATTGCCTCAATAATTTTCTTCTTCACTCTTACTTTCTTTTTTTGTTGCTTATGCATCTTCATTTTATACCGTGTTCTATGGAACTTTCAATTGATTTGTGTATAGATCTACGTGAGTTACTGTATGTTAAAAATTTCCTGCACTGCACACTCTTAAGTTAGTGAGTGCTTAGTCAGTCATTCGTGCATAACCAGGCCTTCAGGGCGGAGCGTCGCACCGAATTAAACTGTCATAGCATCCGAAGAAGTTCTTCTTTCAAATTCGATACCTTACTGATATCGATATTCAATAATTAGATTTATAAGAGCTATTGACAACGAACATTTAGGCCTAATTCACCCACATACTTAGTATAGGCTCAACACTTATCAAGATGTCACACGATATCTATCTATTGCACATTATGCACGCGGTATATCACTACCTGTAGAGCAGAATGACCAACAGGGAGGAAGGCGAACTCACACAAGAAATTCCCTCTATGATAAAACATAACACATCAGGCTTGGAGGCATTCTTGGGATGGATGCGTATCGAATAAGTAATTCCAGATAACACATCACGTCGGACAGGCCTGACAGTAACACAAACAGATATATTGGTGCTCACTAGTTATATTGCTGACATATAGCATGTGGCTGTCTATTAAAGGTGGCGCTCTAATTGCAGGATGGTGGACAATTATTTGGTTGATGTCACTAAGGATGTGGCGAGAATACCACGAATTTTTTAAGGATATGTTTAAAATATTTGATAAACGTACAATTATACCCAAGAAAATGTCATGCTAAAATCTTCCCTTTGAACCAACTAGCTTAAGCGTGGAAGCTGACAGTTGTCGATAACTGAGATACTCGAAGCTGAAAATTATGATATCGTGTTGTTATTTTAGGCTTTCCTCAATATGATCAACATATCTCAAAAGCATCCGTATTTCAAGGTTTCTGCTTTTATCAGACTGAGCTAAGCTAGAGTTTTGAAGTCCTTACGTGCAATTGTAGCCTAGGGATGCAAAAACCATCAGAAGATTGTTCATAAAATTGAATGTAAGAAATGACATCGAATAATTTAATATCGACTATCGAATAGTAGTAGCTAACACCTTCTGATATAATTATGCGTTCACTGAAACTACTTCTTTGCTTTTTATTTTTTAGTCCAGAGGAGAGTGTAGCGGCGACGTAGAGGAACAATCAATCGCGGATGAAATCGAAGATGATGATGGTGAGGAAGACACGGTTAGCATGATAACAGAGGAAATTGATGAAAAGGAGACTGAGATACAAGTCACATGTACAGAGTCAGAACTGCAAGATGTGCAGCAAAGCGATGAGGAAGAAGTGGAAGACGATTCGGATTGGGTGACAGAAGACAATATTTCATCAATTGATTTTGAAAAGCATTTCCAGTTCCAAAACAGTGAAGATGAAAACTCGAAGGATCTTCCAATCCCACTGGTTACTTGCTTGACTATCGATTTCGCTATGCAGAATGTATTGATGAAAATGAATTTAAGTGTACGAGGAATTAACGGACGGCTGATTCGATCCATCAAGAGTTTTGTTCTATGGTGTTATTCTTGTTTCAAGTGAGTAACGTTGTACTGATAAACTTAAACTTAAAATCCTGAATATTCTCATATATTTTGTTTTATTGATGAAGCATAATGATTTAATGAAGCAAGGATGTGATTGCTCCGTCTTTTTAACGAAAGCTTATTCTGACATAATTTCAGAAATTTCGGTTATTGAAGTTAAAGGGTATAGTAAGTATTTTGTATCGACGCAATAAGAGCGTCTTGGATCCTCTGAATTGCGGAGCCTTTAAGACCATGACAAAATGTCTCATCCATCAGAAATAGTATCACCAGAGTTGACGCGGTAATGAAAATTCCCATGTTGTGTGATATGGGCGTAGATTTTTATCCAGCAAATATTTGGGATGCCGATTAGATGCAAGTTAAGATGCCTCATTTAGAAGTTCATTTACAGAGATGTGTCTCATCCTATATACAAATCAGACATTGAGTTATGTGAAACAGCAGCTGCTGTACCCAAAAATCATCAGCTGAGCACCATCCGTCACCGAGATTTCGATCCATTAAGCTCAGTATCTCTCAAGATGGTGGGTCCGCAACAGGTCGTTGTGCCCAGGTCCTTGCCACAAAGCTGCTACCTTCTTCCGCCTTTGCACTCAACTTATTGATGGTGATCTTTACGCTTTTAACACCGGCTTTAGCAAGACGTTTCCTCACCGATGGAGCAACGAAACCGCGGCATCCCACTTCAAAGGGCATGAGCTCACATTTCCACCCTTGCTTCCGAATCCCTTTAGCAAGTTCTTCAAATTTGGCAGCCTTCCTCTTATGGACATCCTCAACGTTCTCCTGATAGCGGCATTAATATGTCCCCACACTCACTGCTCTATTCGCAATCGTCACTGGAAACCAGCAAGGTAAATTATGTGAAACAGCAGCTGCTGCACCCAAAAACTACCTGAGTCATCAGCTGAACGCCATCCGTCACCGAGATTTCGACCCATAGGCTCAGTATCTCTCAGGATGGTGGGTCAAGGTCAAGGCATTGATATTCTGCATTATTCATCCCCTACATATCAATTTTTAATTATGTCTCCGTGCAAAATCCTTCTTTCTGACGATGACTGAAGACTTGGACGAAATATATCAAGGGTTTTACTTATTATAATAAAAGAAGGAACACTTTAGAAATGCTTAGATTCCTAATTCATGATATTTTCGTAAAATGATCCAAGGCCTCTTCATGTATCTGAATATGAATACGTTTTTCAAATGCATGTGTTTGTATTTTCGAATTTCTGAAAAATGGTTTTGTCTCTGTGTCTGTAGTTTCATACTCTGGAAAAAGTTTTTTGCACCTTTTTGTCATGAAAGAAGCGCAATTTATTTGACTTTAACCCACATGAAGATGTGTCTGCTCCTTTCTTGGACGTGACAAATCTGATCACCAAGAACGCCTAGGTATGTTTTCTATGTTATATTTCATGCTTCAAAATCTCGTAGAGATTCAGTTGCGTTCAACAAAGTTTTGTAGCTTTACATTAGTCACATGGTCAAGATATATTCCTCGCGTTTGGCCATGTATCGGTTTACCTTCATAATATAACGAAACATCTTCAATATAGCGTATTATGTCTTACATTTTATTATTGTCTTCAACAAATTCAAATGACAGTTTGGCAGTTGCAATAATTCGGATATTCACTTCTTGTAATAAATCAATGATGGCTTACTGAAAATTAGGATGGAAATGGAAAAATCGAAAAATCTGGCTCAGCCGGGCCATGTTCCTAGTTCTGGTCAGAATCTCGAGGGATATTTATACTGCAAGACCGGACGGCTTCCCCGGGCATGATTAGACCCAATCACATACTCGATTGGGATTTGCCACGGTGATCAAGATTAATAAGTATTGATAATGACGATTGATGGCTTGATTGCGCATATACATGCTCTATTTAATCTGAGTATAATCAATAAAATCGATAATATATGAATATTTTGAACAAGAAACCATTAGATGTGGCTAGAAATGTCTGTAGAATAATACCGGAATTTTAGTCTCTAGAAGCCGCGGACATCCTGTAAAATGCGAGTATTGCTGAATGTTTTCATGAATTTGATTGAAATGTAATATGAATTTTGTGTCTGTAAATGTTCACGACTATTATTGATTATTTCAGACATACTCTGGATCAATCAAAGGTCTTTTGTCCGAAATGTGGCAACAATACACTCAGAAAAGTTTCCGCAAGTCTCAATGCAGAAGGGAAATTGCAGCTTCATTTCTCAAAGAAATTTCAAATACGCAACAAGGGATTAAATCGAGTAAGTGTTTTCTGCCATGATAATTTTTTGTCAGGTTGCTGGCCAAGACCACCAGATGTAATTCGGGTGCAATGACATTTTTCACCTTAAGTCTTCACATACTGGCTGCTTGCTTCTTTTTATGTGGGTTGCTATTTCCCATAAATGTGCTTAAGCAGGGTGTATAACGACTGGAAAACCGGGAAAAACCTGGAAAAGTCAGGGAAAAATAGTTTGACTGGAAAAGTCAGGGAATAGTCAGGGAAATTTGCATTTCGACCTGGAAATTTCCAGGTTTGATTGTAAGCGTGGAATAAAGCTGACTTTTTTCTTCTTGGTGGATTTTTGTCAATGAAATTGTCAGCTTTGAACCAGAATAATGAACATCGAAAATCGTTGCCACTCATAAATCAAATATTTATATTTGCTCTTTTTCAGACATCGAAGGTATTCTTGAAGCCTGCGAAGAAAGAATCCATTCAAGATGGACTTTCGAAATGAATTCGTCCTGAAATTTGACACTGATTCAAATTTGACCCCTATCGCACACAATCGGTTATAGTACGTACAGCTAGGGATATGGTTTGTACATGAACTACATGTATATTTTATTAATCTAGGCTGATAGATGCAGTTGGGAATATCATTTTACACTGCAATGTTGTCGCGGTGATGTTTCAAAATATTTCGGTGATATTTTCATTGTTGATGGAGCTTTACGCACTGGAGACAAAAGTATCAACATCATGAAGTTCTTGCGTAGCTGCTGGGAAGTTTTCAAAAATCTTCCGTCACGACGGGCAGATTACCTGCACTATTCGGTGAAAAAAAGTCCTAAAGTTCCACCAAAAGATTGTGCCACTCGTTGGATTGAAAATGTAGCTGTCGCTGAAAAAGTTATCGAGGAAATCCTAAATCTGGAGGCGTACGTCGAAAATGTCACGAAATTCAAGAAGGAACCTGATTCGAACTCGTACAAAACGATGAAGGAAATGTTGAAAGATCCTCTACTGAAGGCAAGATTGTGCATCCTTGTTACGGTCGCCAAAGACTTTGAAATTTTTCTTGTTAGATTCCAAGCAGACAAGCCGATGGTACCGTTCTTGTTTGAAGCTTTTGAAATCATCATGGATACTCTCTTGAAGCGTTTCGTGAAGCCTAGTGTCTTGAAAGACTTGAAGGACATTGACATTGGATTTGCTGCGAAATCCGAGATTCGAGCGTGTGGCTCGCGCATTTCTGACAAGCAAATAATCGATTTCTTGAAGGCTTCCTGAGAATTTCTCAAGGGAATATTTCTGAAGTTGCAGAAAAGGTCCCCGTTGAAGTGTCCTCTAGTGCAAGGTTCTGCATGTCTGGATCCATTGATCATGGCCTCGGAAAGTGCGCGGAAATTCGTTCTTTTGGATCACGCACTGAATGAGTTAGTTGCTAGCAAATGGATTTCATGACTTGATGCTGATCAAGTGAAGCGTCAGTAAGAAACAGTGACAACAAAAGAAAAGAAAGTGACCCTTCTTCGATCGTTCAATGAAAGTGCTGATCGACTCGACACCTTCCTGTTTCAATGCCTGCATGATGATTCCAACGGTTCCTCGCAATTTCCGCATCTTTTGAATTTCATGTGGTCTCATGGCCAAGCCTCTGTTGAGCGAGGTTTTTCTGTTAACAAAGATACTATAGTAGAAAATCTGAAAGAATTATCCCTCGTTTCCCAAAGGATCATCCAAGATCATACGAGAGCAATTTACGGTGGAGATGCGCGAAAGTTTGAGGTCACAAAGAGGATGATCCTGTCAGCTAGAAACGCGGCTGCTCTCTATCGAGAAGCGAGAAAGGAGGAAGGAAAAATTCTGCATCTGTTCGAAAGAAAACCATGAACGAAAACGGAAGATGATAGAAATCAAAGAAAAAGAAGAGATGAAAAAGAAACTTTTGCTTGAAATTGACCAAATCGATGAAGATATAAACGCATTGAAAAAGTAATCACTCTGACATGTCTTAGCGCAATTATTTTTGCTTATTTTGTTTTAATCAGGTTGCCTTACACACAGGGTCGATTTTTTGCCAACTAAAACTAGTGGTTAAAATCATACACACCTACACACACATAATGTGTCAATAATCACAGGATATCATTTTTCAAATCCTCTTGAACATTGGACGATAATTGATAAACTTAAATGTTGAATACCGTACCTTAATCAATTTTTATAACAGAGGCTAAAATGAGAGTAACAAATCGACCCTTGTGCAGTGTAATATCCGTTCTTGCATTTTTATACTTCGTTAACAGGGTAGTATTTTTTGCCATCTTGTTTTCTGCTTCCCACAGCTGCATACCAAAAAGTCTGTAATTTTTACTAGTCAGTACTACTTTGTTATTCAGTTTAAATCATTTTTACGGGTTGTTTTTAATGACCGGTTTTGTATCACACAATCATGATGATTGTTATCAATATACGACCTACTGTGTTAAACATTATTTTATTTTACGTTCTATCTTTTCATGTACCGTGCATAACTAGGAGAACTACATGGCTATTATCTGTTTCCATACTGATTTCTTTCCATCAATTACACAGAAATGAATATATCTAGGCATCATAACATGGAAACTACCTTGAATTGAGACTCGATCAAACCCAAAAGGCGACCTGGAATTTATTTTGAGTTACCTGGAAAAACCTGGAAAAGTCAGGGAAAATGAAAATCCGAAACCGTTATACACCCTGGCTTAAGACAAAAAATGGGTTGGACAGATAGATTGTCTAATTCGTGGATCGAAAATTGCAAGAATACTCTGACAAGGCAACCCCGAACACGACCCAACCACCTTCAACACTAAACCAAACTGGAATCAAAATTTCGAACCTGACCCTGCCCGACTATCTGACTTTCACGAACAACTAAATTTATGATTTTTGTGCTAAAATGTCGATAAGAACTACAATTGCATAAAATTAATTACCTGATATGGTTTTCATCTAAATATGTAGCATGTAGCATTCTGAAAACTTGCATTCATTTATCTTTGGCTAACATACATAAATGATTTAGTAAAGCAGTGAGCTCTGATGTCTTGTCATCACATCACATCAGCTCATGTAACGCAATATTATGAGTTACATTTTCTCATGTGACTTTTGAATCACAGTAGCAGGTAGAATCGTTTGCTACTATCTGTGTCAACGGTCAGATCAATCAACTAAGCTAATCAAAGAAACTTCAATTTTACTACATGCCACTTCTTAGTTGGCTGAAATGAAGTTTGAATGTTCTAATTTCATAATTTGTAAATTATCGAACTCAAAATAAAGATTATGATTTGAGGTTATTAAAAACGTTCAACCTTATTAAAACATTTAAGCGAATTGCCGACATTGTATTCGGTGCTATTTTGATCATGAACATTGAAAACACACGCGAACGCAGTTGCACACAACAAGTGTTGCACTCGTGGCAATAATTATTGCCCGACAATATATTCATAATTTGTGGCAATATGCAATAATAAGCAGATAGTTCATTACAGTTGTCAATATTTCTTAAGATTTAAAACGCTGACAACATGGTGAATCTTGCTAATTCGGATGGTCAGTCTGATGCTGAAAACTGTAAAATCTATTGTGAAGGCAATCGACGATGCCGGATTACCATGCAGAAATTGGATTGGAGACTTCTCCGATAAGTGCAACACAATGAGGGGAGTAAATCAAGGTGTTGTCAAGAATCTTGGGGAGACTGCTGGTGTGAAGCATATTATTATGTTGATGGATGTTCATATCCATTGTCAAAATATCAATTCGAAAGTCCTTATAATCATCTTGTTGATGTGTGATATCTGTTGTTATATATCATAGCATGAACTGATCATGATTATTATTTCATAGCGTGGAAGCATCATTGATTGTTTGCGGCAATGGGACATACCAAATGTGCCATAGCGCTTCAGCGACATGACCTAATTGTCAGCCTCGGCCTGTGGCATAGAAGTAGATCATGGACTTTCTATGGTACTGTTAATTTCTATGGCCTGCGGCCTCGTCTGACATGTCATGTCACTTCATCGCTATGGTACATTTGGTTAATAACAGCACGGAAATTGTTCAGATAGATTGATTGATTCCATAGGTAACCGTCAACACTATGGCATTCACTGTAACATGGTGCTTCTATCTAGGGTATTATCAACTTTCTCCATGGAGTTGGATCTTTCATGCATTCGCGTGCCTGGATATAGATCTATTTCTGACTTTTTTAATATCGATTATCAAAATTTATATCACTAACTCAAACGGTTGATGTTGATTGATATCAACATATTTTGTACATATATATGTAATAATATTATCAGAAATAACATCTTTTTTATTGGCCTTGTCTACTTTAATTATTTTGATGTAATAATATATATATTATTATTATATGTAATAATATATAAATTTACTATATGAAATTAATTAATATAAAATGGAATTTATATAATTCTGTATTATATAATATGAATTGTATAATTATATAATAAATTAATATGAATCATAATTTCATAGTTTTGCTATGAAAGTGTGAAAATAATTGAAAACAGTGGAAATAACTGAAATGCTCATTTGTAAGAACAGTTCAGTTATTTTCACACTTGATGCTAGAGCATGCCCTGTAGCAATATCAACATTGGTTCGATTTATTTACTAGAAAAAAGGTTATATATACCATACGAGAACATCTAATGTTACTTCGATCATGACACATTACTACGTAGCGTTGATGTCACGATAGAATGCATTCCTTGCTCCATTTGGTTTTCATTTGTTTACTAACCACTTATTTTTCATTCTTCATCGGTCTACCTTTAGAAGCAGCCAGTATCAGGCTCTTCGGATTTGAACATCAAATTGTCCAGTTAATTCAACTTAACTTGCTAATTTGTGTTACTGTTTTTGTTATCTTTGAAAGCTTATTACTTATAACTGTTCGTTTGAGGAACATATTACATTTCTTTGAAGTTCTTGAATGTCCATTAAATC
Source organism: Prostheceraeus crozeri (assembly GCA_907163375.1). NCBI lineage: Eukaryota > Metazoa > Platyhelminthes > Polycladida > Euryleptidae > Prostheceraeus > Prostheceraeus crozeri. Next base: position 2,058 of record CAJQUW010006457.1, on the reverse strand, counting down.
AACCACAAGGATGCCTTCCAAAAGCAAATTTTGCAAGAGTCAATTTTAGAAAACAATTAAAAAATTTTGTGGCAGTTTTCTTGCTCAATATGGCTCCATCAGTTTACCATCATTATATTTGCAGGTCATTGATTGCTTCATCCGTGCTTCCTGTAAATTCGAAAATGATTCTAGCACTGTCTTCTTCATTGAAATTTCTCTTATTCTACTACGTCAATTATTGTTCTATTAATCAATTCTTATTCATACGTCAATGTCACAATTATTGTTTAGTATGATTCTCATTTCTCCAATTAAAGCACTATGTATTAACGTTTACCTGTTTGTAACTCCTTCTACTGTGGAAGACATTGCTGTTATTAGATCGCAGCTGTCAAGTCAACATTATTGGATTTTCAGCTTGTTATTTGAAATTCCCTGATTCACAGGTGGCTTTTGAAAAACATGACATTTGCCAAATCCTGTTCGTCATCTCCATTGATTGTCTGCTCCTGTTTAATCAAATTGTGCTCATATTTGAGTTCATGCTCCGATTCTTCAGAAGTAGTATATTTGAAGCAAGAAATAATTTATTTTCCAGCTGACAACCCGTCAGCTGGCAGGTGGTTGTGCATGGTACAAACGTCAACCTCATCTTAGGCTGAATAAAAAATGGAGGAAAATGTGGTTAGACAAGATTGGTTGATGGGTATTCATGTGCTGCATAGATTCTTTCTATGGTGGGTCCAATGCAACGGATTGACATTCATATAGATTCTTTTCATGCAATCAGTATTTCCCGCTTCATGGCTCCACTGCCAGACTCGTCTTTCTTGTGATGCTCGTCAATTTGAAGTCGCAAACGGCAAGGGTCTGAGACCCGAAGCGCAGAGAATTGAAGAGCTATTTATTCTTTTATGTGTGGGAATTATTGAGAGAAAGAGAGAGTTTCAGAATTGTAAATTTTTTTGAGGATGCATTAATAGTAGTCGATTTAGGCTGCTCCATTGCATTAAATTTTTGCAGTTTGCTAAATGTTTTGCTTTGCATTTCAGCAAGTTGACCCAAAGTTTCAAGGTGGAAAATATTCCTTCAACAAGATTTATTCTGCGGATCAGCCTATGCCTCATCAGCGTCCTTCAAAGAAAGCAATGCAGCGAGATGCTGTTTCTGAAAGTATTGTTTCATCAGACAATCCCTTTGCCCTCCGGGATTTATCTAGTCGAGCTGCTCGAACTGGAATGAACAAGCGCAACAGAACACGTCGAAAATAATGGGTGGTCTTGAATACACGTATATGTGCATTTGTGAATGATCTGCAATATAAATCGATTTGTTTTATGAACATTCTATTTTCAATATTTCTAAATCATTTGGCGGAACATTTCGTTTGGTAGCAAAGTTAGGATGATGTCAGCTATATTTTGTGGTAAGTATCGAAGCATATGTGATCTCAAATCTAATTGTAGGATCCTTTTTGGTTTAATCGAATGTCTGAGAAATAGAGAATGTGACATTACAACGTTTCAGTTTTTATCAAAACGGAACAGTGAAAAGCATAGATTTTATATACACGCACAAATAGTGTAAAAGGTACAGCACTAATTTTTTAACAACTTGTCCTTGTAGGTCCAAATATTTCCATGGCAAATGTGTAAACTTGCGTTTAGTAATTACTACAAGTCATTCCAATTAGTAGAATTATATTTAGTCATACAATTATTATATTTATAATATTTAGTCATACAATATAACTGAAATTGTGATAACGAAATGGGTGCAGAAACTATTACTTAGGTTGATGGTGGTCACTAGCCTAATTGTCATTTGGGAGCCTTTGTAGGTTTTGCAGTATAATAATCAAATAAGATTCCGTTGACAGAAAACGTTTTGTACAACGTTAGTTGGATGTGCTAGCTGAGGAAATTATAAATAGTGTTGGCCTTTTTATCGTCCATGTATTGCAGTGTTGTGAAGCGTTAAAAAAATTGCCAACTCTGCTCTATTTGATCCTCATCCCCCTCCGTCTAATTTTTCTTAGATTTCCACTATAGGCCTACAGCTAATCTTTCAACCAGG
>CAJQUW010006456.1:0-200162 GCA_907163375.1 Prostheceraeus crozeri | reverse complement strand
GTGTGTACGTTAGAAATAAAGTTTTAGCTGTTTATATGTTAGAAACAAAATAAAGTTTCAACAGTTTACAAGTTGAAAAATAAAGTTTCAACAGTGTGTACGTTAGAAATAAATGAAAGTAAGAACTTCATCGTATGAGTATTCAAAGCATGTTTTGTAAATCAAATGGGTGTAGTCCTGACATGATAGAATCGCGTTAGAAATAAAGTTTCAGCCGTTTACAAGTTAAAAATAAAGTTTTAGCTGTTTATATGTTAGAAACAAAATAAAGTTTCAACAGTTTACAGATTAAAATAAAGTTTCAACAGTGTGTACGTTAGAAATAAAGTTTTAGCTGTTTATATGTTAGAAACAAAATAAAGTTTCAACAGTTTACAAGTTGAAAAATAAAGTTTCAACAGTGTGTACGTTAGAAATAAATGAAAGTAAGACCTTCATCGTATGAGTATTCAAAGCATGTTTTGTAAATCAAATGTGTGTAGTCCTGACATGATAGAATCAAATGAACTTGACAAACGCGTTTGTCAAGTTCATTTGATTCTATCATGTCAGGACTACACACATTTGATTTACAAAACATGCTTTGAATACTCATACGATGAAGGTCTTACTTTCATTTATTTCTAACGTACACACTGTTGAAACTTTATTTTTCAACTTGTAAACTGTTGAAACTTTATTTTGTTTCTAACATATAAACAGCTAAAACTTTATTTCTAACGTACACACTGTTGAAACTTTATTTTAATCTGTAAACTGTTGAAACTTTATTTTGTTTCTAACATATAAACAGCTAAAACTTTATTTTTAACTTGTAAACGGCTGAAACTTTATTTCTAACGCGATTCTATCATGTCAGGACTACACCCATTTGATTTACAAAACATGCTTTGAATACTCATACGATGAAGTTCTTACTTTCATTTATTTCTAACGTACACACTGTTGAAACTTTATTTTTCAACTTGTAAACTGTTGAAACTTTATTTTGTTTCTAACATATAAACAGCTAAAACTTTATTTCTAACGTACACACTATTGAAACTTTATTTTTTAATTTGTAAACTGGTGAAACTTTATTTCATTTCTGACATACAAGCAGATAAAACTTTATTCTTAACTTGTAAACTGGTGAACCTTCATTTTTATTTCTAACATATAAACAGATAGAACTTTATTCTTAACATATACACTATTGAAACTTCATTTTTAACTTGTAAACGGTTGAAACTTTATTTTATTTTTAACATACAAACAGCTAAAACTTTATTTCTAACGTATACACTGTTGAAACTTGTAAACTCTTGAAACTTTATTTTATTTCTAACATACAAGCTGATAAAACTTTATTCTTAACTTGTAAACTGGTGAAGCTTCATTTTATTTCTAACATAGAAACAGATAAAACTTTATTCTTAATATACGCACTATTGAAACATTAGTTTTAACTTGTAAACTATTGAAACTTTATTTTTAACTTGTTAACGGTTGAAACTTTGTTTTATTTCTAACATACAAACAGATAAAACTTTATTCTTAACTTGTAAACTGATGAAACTTCATTTTATTTCTAACATACAAACAGATAGAACTTTATTCTTAACATACACACTATTGAAACTTTATTTTTAACGTGTAAACTATTGAAACTATATCTTTCATTTACAAATAATAGAAAGATTAGTCTAACTTGCAAACTAGTAAATCTTATTCGTCATCAAATCTAACTGTTTAAATCCTCATCATGGAAATCAATGTTTCACAGTCCTTTGAAAAAGATATGATCACCCTTCATCTAACCCATCCGTCGCATGATAACAACAACAACTCTTCGCATAATAACATTTATTGAATAACTGTAACAAGCATGCATTACAAATCAATGGTTTGAAACAGATAAAATAGATACAGCTGGTAACTGTCATATAGCGAGCAATGATAACCATATAGGACTTTGGCAGTGTTGAGGTAAGGAGGAAAGAAGCATTGGTTATGAACGTAGCTACTACAACGAACAGACAAAATAGGAACACACAAATCCTTAAAACGTTTCGTGACTTCATGATAGTGTTGATTCACTCTACTATCCCAAGGTGGGAGCAAAATATCATTAATGACTAGATTGGGAAATACTTTCCTCTCCTTACCAGGATTATTACAAAAGATGCGTATAACATTGAAAGTAGCTAACCATCGTTTAAAGTCAATAAGAAGAGCACTCTCACAAGAAAAGCCATAGTCTTGCAAATATTTCAGATTAAGTCCATGAATGTGTTTTCTCGCCCATTGATCAACATTGGGATCGCAGTTGGCATGTTGATGATAGACACTAACAATCTGATATGACCAATTGTTCATAGCAATAGCACTGAGCTCCTGTACAGGTTCACCCTCACAATCCATAAAAATGATGATAGAAGCCTAAAACGGAAATTACATATCTAAGGAAACGTTCTATAACATATTGCAAAATGAAGAATTACATCGATGCTTTTCACGACAAAATACACAAATGATATGATGGCAACGAAGAAGTAAAATGTATCTAATAAGACCACGTCTACGACACTCAAAGCACATAAGCGAATTGTCATAGGGTAGAGTTAGGAAAGGACTAGTAATTCTCCTTCTTTGATTTGCGTTTTGATGCAGCATTCTTCTCCGACTTGCGCTTCGTACCACTGCTGTTAAGGATTTCGTCAATAATGTCATCTACGCTGGGTGGCTTTGGAATATATAGGATGGATTCAGTGTATATCGAGAGAGAGGCTATTTTGTTATCCTTATGCTGACCATAATATAGTCCATTCACTTTGAAAATGATATCCCAAGTACCTTCTCCGAGCTCATCACATCTGATGGGTATTGATTGATCTCCATCCTTTTTATAATAACTACACCAATGTGATAATGGTAGGCAAATTTGATTGCCATCCCAAATCTTTCTATAGGGAGTATCCTTTTCATCTCTCGCCTTCCACTCTTGAGCAAGATGTGTAGGAATGTCCATATTTAATGTCACGTACTCTTCAATAATGTCAAGTTGGTGGCGAATGTACGGACTCACGGGGATGAGTATGTAATCCCCATACTGATTGCTCAATATCTTCACATCAGTGGAAGGGAGCATTCCCGTTCGCAGTACTACGCTGTGATCCTCATGACGCAAGACTTGTTTAAATTTACGCTGTAGCGGTGTAGGATTATGTACCTTTGTTCTTTTTTCCACTGGTCTCAGCTGTAGATGATCTGATTGTAGCGAACCTTGTAACGTCTGACCACCATTTTGTCCTGTCAGTGTAGTAGATGTAGAAGATGCCTGAAAATAAAAAAGATTCTATCAAGTTTACGTTCAAGGGAGGAGAGGGAGGAAAGTAGCGACTTACCATTTTAGTTGGATAATATAACAGGGATGTAGAGAGAGAGAAAATGTGCGTCCGTCACTTGTATGATTCAACGATGGAATGATTCTCAGTGTGGAAGGCTCTCTATTTATAAAGGAATGCTTGATTCTCATTAGACAACAATCCTCATTGGAGAATAGAATCAAGTTGATTCCCACTCTCACCGATGCTTCATTCGCCCGCTAGCGCTCATCGTCTCCTTTCACCGTCTCGACTAAAGCTCTATTGTATTCTTCCGTTGATAGGTGTGGTAAAACACGGGTGGGCAAATGTGTGTCGTCGCGCCATTGATAATAATACTCCAACAGTAGGCGACCATGCTTGAATACGCGCCTTGGATATTTCAGCAAAGTCTCATCAATCAATTTCCTACTTTGAGCCACACTCATGAATACAATGTGGCAGACAAGCTCGTTGTGGGGGAGGGTGTGGGCATACACCAATGGTTGAATGTAGGTCGTAAGCATATCATCATTCATCATGAGTTGGAAGCCTATCACTGAAGGTAGCTCGACATACGCCCTTAGAGTCACCTAAACAATGTCCTCCATGCTCTGGGAAACTACCTGCGCCATCGGCTGAATCGCTCCTCTCATCCTCAAAAGAATGTACATAGCTCATGCACTCCAACTCTCTCAGTGCTGTAGGCGTATTTTATACCACCCACCCCTACGCTCCTCTAGTGTTAACTTTCGTTTAGCAAAAAGTCGTCATGAAATTTCAACGACGGAGTAAAAGTTTGAGATGATACACTCCTGGCAAACTAACTCATGAAGTAGCTTTGCTGTGATACATTTCTATCTGTAAACATATGGTAATGTTAAAGTGAATCTAAAACTTTTCAGCTTATTAATTGCTCATCGTTGCATCAACGCTTTAACTCGTGAACAGTTATAATTTTATTTTAATTTACACTTAGTCTAACTTGTAAACTAGTAAATCTTGCGATCTTATTTTTACAAACAGTTATACCTTAATTTCTAACATACACACTATTGAAACTTTATTTCTAACTTGTAAACTCTTGAAACTTTATTTTGATATACAAACAGCTAAAACTTTATTTCTAACGCATACACTATTGAAACGTTATTTATAACTTGTAAACTCTTGAAACTTTATTTTGATATACAAACAGCTAAAACTTTATTTCTAACGTATACACCATTGAAACTTTATTTTGATATACAAACAGCTAAAACTTTATTTCTAACGTATACACCATTGAAACTTTATTTTTTAACTTGTAAACTGGTGAAACTATATCTTTCATTTACAAATAGTAGAACGCTTAGTCTAACTTGCAAATCTTATGACACTTCATATGGGTGATGATGGTAGATGAAATAGTGTTAAATAAAATTAAGATAGCTTACATGATTCTGGGATAGCAATCGACTGCGATCCATGTGTGAAGAGCTTGTTAGACTACGGAAGAGAGAAGTGTGTTATGTTGCGTGTGGCGCGTGAGTGTCCTCCCATTTCATTCCATTCATCAATTCGTCTCATTGATAGAGACAGGTAGAACTCATGGTTCTCATAACGTATGCAATGGAAAGTTTTAGGCAACCTTCGACAGTTGGCTAAATGTCGCCCTGGCGCGAATGCATACTACGTTGAGACAGAGGCAATCACTTGCAAACATGACGCAGAGAGGTTTAACAAGATTGACCATTGCCGAATGTCCCTTGCGGTATACATAGCTACGGGTTTCACCGCCGCCCTTTACAGGAACGCCCGTCGAAAGGAAGTATTACACCGAACTTCATTTGCAACGTTCAAGTTGACTGATAGCAGATTCAACTTAATGATAGTATTTGCCAGTCCGAAGACTGCCCAGGGCAAACCGCGAGGAGGTTCTATCATGTCTTGCCCCATGGTGGCCCTTAAGAGAGCCGATGGTTCGTTCTCGGGGTGTGTGGTAGGGACTCAGGCTTGCTGTTTCGACTGCGGCTCCGGCAACGGGGCGGGTGGTCGCTTCTCTTGGATGTCTGTAAAGAAAGAAGTAGTGAGTTATCATCTTACATTTTAATTTAGTCATTTTTACTTACAGATCTTCTCGGACGCTTCCTCATAAAGGAAATTTGAGATCGGATCACGATGATCGAAGGTGAAGTGTAGACACTCCACCCCTTTCTTCACCCGAGAGTAGCATTTCTCCCCTCTTCCACGCTCGTACAAGAGAGGAGTTTCTGCTACTCTCCCCTTTCTAATAGGGATGTGCAGACGACTGGAACGCAACCTTCGATCGCGATCCACCAGCTGCGCCGAACGGTGCAGCTCGTGGTTCGTCTCGACCACCTTAGCCATCTGCACACGGAGTCTCTCCACTTCCTCCTTCAACCTTCGTATCTCCTTCTCCCTACTTTCCCTCTCTGCTAGTAAAGCCTCTTCTCTGGCTTTCCCCTCGAGAGTCTTGAGCCTCTCCTGCTCCAACTCGCCATCCCGCTCGCTTAATCTCTCCTTCACCTTCTTCATCTCTCCGGCCACGTTCTTTAGGTCCTCATACTTTGCCTTGTATGAGAAGGCCTCCTCCTTCAACTTCTCCGCCTCTTTCTTTAATCTATCCCGTTCGGCGATCACCGGCGGGCGCTTGACAAAATTGCGACATTGTGTTGCAATTCCACTTGCAGTTACGGCTGTAGGGTTCTCGCGATCGAGGTCGACGTCCTCGATAAGTTGCGACTGTAGCTCTCCCTCCTCCTCCTCCTCACTATCGCTGCTGGTCAGCGAACTCTCGCTACTAAGCGAGGATACAGCGGCAATCGCTTCAATGGCGGATTGTAGCTCAGTGGCCTCAGTGGTGAAAAGTGAACTCCGTTCTTGCTCGTTGGCAGATTGTAGCTCCAAAGAACGGAGCTCAGTGGCGAAGAGTGAACTCCGTTCTTCTTCGCCTACTTCGCCTGTTTGACACTCGCTGTGTTGTGAGTGCCAATCCTCCAGCCGCTCACTTAAGCGACTGACTTTGTGGGCTCCGCAATAGTAGCGAGCGACCCCTATCTGTTTCTTGTTAGTACAAGCGTGCTTCTTGAAGGCGTCAGCTCGGAATACCTTCCGGCATTGACACAGTTTGAAACTGGTCTTCATATTATTGTATTTCGGCATTTCTGAAGCGAAAAACGGAAAACAATGATTTTACACTTAGTGAGGAATGATAGATTTGAGTATAGTGAGTGGCACTCGATCCCGTCGACAGCCCGAAGGCCTTGTACTGATCACTAGGGAAGTGAGAGATCTTCCCCGATACCCGCTATTTACAGCTGAAGACATCATTGTTACTGCCCCGAAGTGGTAACAGCAACGCCGAGTCACAGGTAGTGAACAGTAGCTGGGATCTAACCCTCAAAGCTGCCTTAGACTTAGTTAAATTTGAAATCTGATAGCAGATTTGAACTTAGCATACTTGAAAACCTTGAGGAAACATCCCAAGTTATTGCTTTGATCAGCTTGATAGCAAGCCGTAGAGTGCTTGATTCACCAGCGTTTTGCAATGGAGATGTTTAGAGGCCACCCATGACAAGATAGCTAAGACTCAACCGATTGGCGTTCAAAGTGCTACGTTGAGAGATGTGTCAAATGCCCAACATGAGTTGCCCCAGCGGTTACGGTCTCAAATATGACACATTCCCTTGCCACACTTATCACTACGGCATCGTCCGCCGTCCCGAAGGAACACCCTGTCAGTGGAATATTACAGCAAAACTCTCCGTGTCTTGCTCGCTTTCAGTGAAAAGCCGCTTATAGCATGAGAAGACTGGCTCAGACATCATTAAAAATGCTTTCATTGACTTCAGCAGGGTCGAAAACCCCAGAAAACCTCCAAAACTAGTGAATTTAAATTTTTCAACTTTTTAGCACTACTTATGAAATTTTATAAGTAGTCCATCACTTAGGGCAGGTCAATAGCGACCGAACCTTTTTTGAATCAAGTCAAACGGACTTGTAGAAGCAAAGTTACAAGCCTTTAAAGTTTTGGAGTCTTTTATGGCCTGGAGACGAAGGCCATCTCCTGGCGAACCTCTAAGTCTGACCCCTTAGCTGATATCAGCAATGAAATTTTCTAAGTCGGTTTCTTACAAAAACTCGGGATTTGGAATGTCCGAAGCTATCATCGGAGCTCAGAGAGACGACTTACCGTTGGCAATCTCTCGTCTGAATGACAAGTCTCTGTCGGTTCCCAGCTTATATAGTGTGTGGCGATCAGCTGATGACGTAATACCCATCATCCAAACACTAAAAATCCCGTCTATCTCCGGTTCTAGTGCTCCGATTGAGCTGGAAATACACCATTTCCATGTAGAATTTGACGCTAAATCCGAATCTGGCCTCCGTTTTCCCATCCGATGCTTCGTTTTGGCTCTACAGTAGGCAGCCATCGCAAAAATTCTAACTGTCGTTTTTCCGAAAAATGTTGAAAATTTTTCTCGCCGATTGACTTTAAAACTCTCCGATTGCCTTGAAACTCACCATACAGATAAAGAATTTCACGCTGATTCCAAATCTGAAATCCGTTTTCCCATCCGAGCCTTCGTTTTGGTGCTACAGCCCAAAACGTCCCAAATTCTAACTCTGTCGTTTTTCGCCAATGTCCCAAAATCTTAAATGGCGTCTCACATCTAAACGAAGACAGATAGGAACAAGCCGATTCTTTCAGTGAATTTGTCTCACTCTTAGCTTTCAAACGAGCTATGGCACGACAAAATCCGTCCACTGGAAGCCAAAATCGAAGCAAGCTGTCCAGAGGGGGGGGAGTCAGCGAAAATTTTTCTCGCCGATTGACTTGAAACTCACCATACAGATAAAGAATTTCACGCTGATTCCAAATCTGAAATCCGTTTTCCCATCCGAGCCTTCGTTTTGGTGCTACAGCCCAAAACGTCCCAAATTCTAACTCTGTCGTTTTTCGCCAATGTCCCAAAATCTTAAATGGCGTCTCACATCTAAATGAAGACAGATAGGAACAAGCCGTTTCTTTCACTGAATTTGTCTCACTCTTAGCTTTCAAACGAGCTATGGCACGACAAAATCCGTCCACTGGAAGCCAAGATCGAAGCGAGCTGTCCAGAGGGGGGGGACGTCAGCGAAACTTTTTCTCGCCGATTGACTTGAAACTCACCATACAGATAAAGAATTTCACGCTGATTCCAAATCTGAAATCCGTTTTCCCATCCGAGCCTTCGTTTTGGTGCTACAGCCCAAAACGTCCCAAATTCTAACTCTGTCGTTTTTCGCCAATGTCCCAAAATCTTAAATGGCGTCTCACATCTAAACGAAGACAGATAGGAACAAGCCGATTCTTTCAGTGAATTTGTCTCACTCTTAGCTTTCAAACGAGCTATGGCACGACAAAATCCGTCCACTGGAAGCCAAAATCGAAGCGAGCTGTCCAGAGGGGGGGGAACGTCAGCGAAAATTTTTCTCTCCGATGGCGTTCAAATTCACCATACCGATGCAGAATTTCACGCTGAATCCAAATCTGGCCTCCGTTTTCTCATCCGATGCTTCGTTTGGGCGCTACACACCAAAACGTGCCAAATTTTAACTCTGCCAAAATTTTGAAGAAACATTTTTTCTCGCCGATTGACTTCAAATTCACCATACCGATGCGGAATTTTACGCTGATCACGAATCTAAAGTCCGTTTCACCATTCCACCACGCCAACCTAGACGGTCGCCCACGTCAACCTAGACGGTCGCCCACGTCAACCTAGGCGGTCGGCCACGTCAACCCATACGAGACCAACACATCCGAGTCTCACACTCTGTCGTTTTCGAGGGGGGGGGGAGTCAGCGAACATGTTGTGAACGTGAACCAACCTGGCCGGCACACCACGACAGACCACAACCTCTGTCGTTCCAGAGGGGGGAGGGGAGGGGGAGGGGAGGGGGGGACGTCAGCGATGGCGGCCATCTTGCGCGGTCCAGAAGTGGAGTTTTGCTTACTACTCCCACTAGTTAAAATACAGTACTCATAGACATGTACATCAATAAAGAAGAATGATCAATGGGTTTTTGGCGAATGCGAAGTCCTGATGAAAATCACGAAATTTTGATGATTTTCACGATATTAATGACTGTCACAAGCAATGACTAAATAGTACACATAGTATGAATCAATTAACATAGTTTTTATGTATATTGCTCTATTTTCTTTCCTATCATAGAAGAAGTACGGATACCGCGGGAGGTAACGTTACCATGCCTAACGATGGCAAAGAAATTTATCGCTCTTCACAGCGATGACTTTCTTTCATAACCGAACATCTAGGCCCTTTTCGAGTTGCCAAATCGATGTGACCTTGGCAACTCGAAAAGGTGATTATTTGCAAAAATGTGTGCTTTTTACATGAACTTCGTCAAGGTCTCAGCGGAATTTTTAGTCGGTCAGAGCCCGCCTATTTTGGAAAAACCGGCAATTCTAAGTTTGTAAACAAATTAGGAAATTGCACTCGTATGTAAGTTGTGATTAAGTTTCAACCAATATATTTAGTAAAAACATAATTTTAATATTCTGTTGTTTTACTGCATATCGTTGCATCGATACTGTTTGAAATAACACAATGCAAGTGCTGGCTGTAGAATATTTCATGTTACAGAGTAAAAGCTCTAGTGTTCTCTTAACTTTCTATCTCAAGTTTAGTTATTTTCATACAACCATGTTCAATTATCGGTTGGCTGGTTCATAAATCCTTTAAATCCTTCATTGGATCTTTCTCAATTTCCAGTTGCAACCAAATTCTTCTCATAAATCGTTTAGAGCAAAAGCCTATCTAACCAACCAAAATAATTTTGAGATTCAATTCTACATAACTTTCTCGAGTTTTCTCGCTTATAGCAGAAGGAATTCATGTTTAAATTCAGAAGGGTTTCATGTTTAGCCTCTTCTATTTGTCTATCAAATGAAATACTTTAAACATGAATTCCTTCTGCTATAAGCGAGAAAACTCGAGAAAGTTATGTAGAATTGAATCTCAAAATTATTTTGGTTGGTTAGATAGGCTTTTGCTCTAAACGATTTATGAGAAGAATTTGGTTGCAACTGGAAATTGAGAAAGATCCAATGAAGGATTTAAAAGATTTATGAACCAGCCAACCGATAATTGAACATGGTTGTATGAAAATAACTAAACTTGAGATAGAAAGTTAAGAGAACACTAGAGCTTTTACTCTGTAACATGAAATATTCTACAGCCAGCACTTGCATTGTGTTATTTCAAACAGTATCGATGCAACGACATGCAGTAAAACAACAGAATATTAAAATTATGTTTTTACTAAATATATTGGTTGAAACTTAATCACAACTTACATACGAGTGCAATTTCCTAATTTGTTTACAAACTTAGAATTGCCGGTTTTTCCAAAATAGGCGGGCTCTGACCGACTAAAAATTCCGCTGAGACCTTGACGAAGTTCATGTAAAAAGCACACATTTTTGCAAATAATCACCTTTTCGAGTTGCCAAGGTCACATCGATTTGGCAACTCGAAAAGGGCCCTAGTTTACGCTGGTTCTGCAACTTGAATTGTTTTCATGACACAGGGCTTATTCAAACACTAAGTCATTCACAGCTACGCTCACTATTGCTCACTAATCAGGCGATCATCTTCAAGTTGCCTGTCTTAATGCTTGACGTTCAACAACAAGAGGATTTTGAATTTCTATTCCTGACTGAGTTTGAATGGTAAAGACCAAACATTGTATTAGGCCCCTAGTCTATTTAATGAATAAAAGATTCTTCTCAAACTTCATTTGCATTTTTCATGTTCTGAAATTTAAAGTGCATCTATCATAAAGAATTTTCTTACAAGCTTATATTATCCGCGATTATGTGCATGTATAGGTCTGCATGTTTATTAGTGCACTTGTACACAACACTTGCAGCATATGTAGGCCTCTAATAATATCGCATTATCCACTTGACATGTGACATTTCATGAACACTAACTTAATGATGGAACACTTTAATATAAGCATGCTTATTTAGGCTATAGACTATATTTAACGTTCCTATAAATTCAAGCAACACGCTAGTTGAGTGACCGTAGTGTGCGAAACTGATGGTTGACGGCGACAAAGGAAGTCTGTCAACCCGTCGGAGGCAGTGGCGGGAGCAGTTAATCGATACCTTAATCGTGCGACGGAATCAATCGCGCAATTCTTGAATGACCAGGAATCGTGCGATTTTTTTGCAATGCGACTTCTCAATGAAATTGTGCTTGATGAGGCAAGAATAATGATTCTATTCACTCTTTTATCGTTTAATGCAACAGCAATGCACGGGTTCTCGTACCTGACAAAATGAATGGCTAAACAGAGTTGCCGTGTGAAATCCCTACGGGAATTCCCCCACACCACAGGAATGCGTTATCTTATACCAAAAGATTAAGCACGTTCGTAATTAGGCCAGGTACACAATTTATACGAATCTTACATGTTGTGAAGACAGTCAAGCATAGTAGTTCCCTATGATATGATATATCCGCATTGAAATCATATAAATATATTGACGACAATGCACATTAATGTCTGATTTATATTTAACATGCACACTATGAACGTAGCCCTGTAACAATTGCACCTACAGATTTGCTTATTATGAAGATTATACATAGAGTGTCATTCGCCTGGGCGTAGAATAGAAAGATGTCCTCAGACTTGAACTACCTAAATTTCAAGTACAAAAATTCCTTGGCTGTATACTCGTGCCTTTCTCTCTAAAAGGGCTAGTCAGTACGGCTAGGAATGGCCCAAAGTTGCTGAACATATCTAGAATGGCTGAGTAAGCTGAAGGACTGCACAACAGCTACTATGTGTTAATTTATCCTGGCTTTGCCGTGTGGTTGATAGTTTGAGATATTTTAAGCCAGTTTGGACTATTTGGAGCCGTACTGACGAACCCTGGTAGGGCAAAACGCAGTGTCTAAGGTTGCAACAATTTTTGCGCGCAAAATATGTCCGAGGACGTCTCCACTAGATTTGCTAATGCTTTGCAATCGTTGTAAATTTAATAGTCTGATTAAATTAATGCATAGTTATGCCTATTTCAGGACTGATTCAAGAAGCGGCAAATACCTAAACTCTTGCAGCTATGTTCGACAAAATATGATTAATAAAGATCAAAAGAACCAAAACTGGGAGATAAAAATATTTATGATATGCTTCTTAGTACTTGTACATGATTCACTTGCAGTACCTCTATGATAGCAGATTTGCAGTAGAATCTTATAACTACTTATCTAAAAGTAGATGATTAATACTTTTCATGCCTTGTTTCCATTTTTTATGTGTTCTGATTTATTATGATGTTTTCCCAAACATTTACAAATAGAGTATCGCACAAGTTATTAGGGTAATTATAATCTGAGTCTAATTATAGACTATGGAAGTGTCACGTATTCTCAATTTTAATGAAAATTATCAAACTTCTAATTAAAAATCGTCTAGAAATGAAAATTAATGTGAGCTAGATTAACTGTTAACTTCTAATCAATGAATCTCAAAATATCGAGAATCGCACGATTTTCGATTAATCGCGCGCTGAGTCGCACGATTCGGAATCGCGCCCACCAGTGGTCGGAGGCCGAAGCCAAGAATATGAACGCTATTTAAGTGAGGGTCCAATACTATTGTCACCACGATCTTTTAACTACCCTAAGTAGGTATGTGCAATACATCTAGTCTAGCATGTACTATGTAGTACAAGTTACCTAACATCAGGAATTTCATGCATGGCAAAAATTAGCAAGCGTCTAAGAAAATGTGAAAAACGCAAAATTTACAATAAGCCATTGGCCTAAACTGCAGTCCCAATCACTTAGATCAGATATTTCCCATGGCAAAGCCAATAATGGAATAGGGACTGGGTAAAAAATGCATAGATCTGTGTGAGCGGCACACGCTGAGCTTGAAAAATTGTTCCATCGTTTATAATAAATGTAGCTCCAGTATCTCAGAGTGTGGTTCAACAATCAATCTGAGCTTGACTAAGTGAATTTTCTTTGGCCTATTACCTTGATATGCTAATTGAGACGTATTTCGTCAATTTTTGTCCCAATAGACTCAAGCATGGTGTGCTTAGCTGAATGGCATGACGAGCATGACGGCCCTAAGCATGACGATATTATACAATATGCCGAATTAAGTGATGCGTAACATGTGTCATACAAGTAGATAGGAACTTCAGAAAGGAATGTTTTGGATGACAAATTGAGTGGATGTGACCAATTATCCGGTCAAGGTCACGAAATAACCGATTTTTACTGCATAGTCATAAATGTCACGGGGCATGAGAGCATAGAAAATAGCTTGAGGGCATGGACATGGCAAAAATTTGATCATTTATTGACTACACGACATGCTATTAATGATTATACTAATAAAATGTTTACATTAATAGTCAATGCCCTACAATGCCACGGAATCTGCTAAGTGGATGCGACTGATAAATTTAGAAATGTTGTATTTATCTTATGCAGGTCAGGATAGTGTTGGTTCGATATGATCGGTTGATAGAAACTCACTGTATTAGTTTGGCTAAATCCAGATACTAAACTTTTTCGGCGCTCTGTGTAAGCAAATCCATCCTCATCACATAACTCCTCTTCCTCCTCTTCATTTTGACGATTGAAGAAATCGAGTAACTGTCTTTGAATATCAAGAACGATATCCTGAAAATCAAAGATGAAAAATTGAGACCATTGCTATTAGTTAAGCGACATTGTTGTGTTCATGATTTCACACCATGAGTGTACAGTGCAATATTGCGCCGTGCAGTTTTCGACATAGTCATAAACTAGAGAAATAGACTAATAGCAATGCGTTGTTGCACAAAAAATGAACACAGCAATGAAGTCCGCTAACACGGACTCGATTTCTGTGTTAATCTTTCGTGCATCAACCTTGCATAGTATGTCATGTGGTATTACGAGCATTTCACTGTTGCTGAGTAAGTAGATTTGTGAGCCGATATTTCAGTTGTGATTTTTCTATGTGAGCCAGCCGTCTAATTTGATGTAATCACCATTGAGGTAGGAGCATTTCACCGTCCATCTTTGCTTTCCGAGTGAAAATAATAGTGAAATGATTCCTATGATTCATACTTTACACTCATAGATATACCAAACTTGACATATTTTAACGTCATTTTCTAATATGGCTGCGCAGAAAACCCGGATTAAAATCCTAGATATTTCATGTCATAGTTTTTTTTATGATCAGTAACAATTCATGATATGGGTCAAACCACGAGTAGGTTGCACCGACGAAAAATTTCAAATCAGTTTTTGACGAATTTTGCCGATGACCATGATATAATACATAGACTAAAGTTCAGACGCATGCTAGCTAAAGAGCTGAAATGTGTCTGCATAGATGACAAAGGGTAGTCTAAAAACTATTATATACGTGCGTATTATACACGTACGTTTCAATTATGCCCCTATTTCATGAGCTGTGTGCTTCAATACATTTAGTACATGAAAATGTCAATATTAAGTTGAAAAATCGTTTGTGATGCTAGATGATTTCACGTTAGTCAATGTATCTGAAAGAGAACTTTCTGTCAAAGTTAATTATGATCCTTTACAAAATATTAAATTTCTATATTAGAATGTCGCGAGCGTTACCGAAAATATAGAATAAGTTTTTTACCTAGGAGACAAGAATGATTAGCCAGTTTATACTACCAAAGATTATCGACTCCATGAATGCTAGTCAGTGTGATAATCAACTACGCTATTCTAAGTCTACTTCCTGGTAGATAATCAATTTAATGTCTGTCGCGAGCGTTGCCATGACATACACCTAGTGAATTTAATCTGGATCTCGAATCTCAATCTCGAGAATCAGTTTTATCAAATACCGAGATCTCGAGATCTCTAATTCGATATTACAAGCAGGCCTATATCAGATTGTGCCCATTATTAAGAAAGTGTAATTAATTACGGACAACTGCAATTTTCTGTACAGTAGTCTAATTGTTGGCCTAATTGCAATTATCTAGTTTTATCTGTTATTGAAATTAAGATGGCAATACCAATCTGAACTATATTTGGCATTCATTAATACGCCCAATCCTTTATTTAAGTTGTTAAACCTACAACACAGACAGAATTCATGTACAGGCCAAAGCGAGGCCTGGTCTTGTAGGCCTAAGTACAAGGACAAGAGCGTGGGGGGGGGGTAAGAATATGTACAAGGACTAGAAAAGTTCCATTTCCTGTCCTAAGTCAGAGAAAGACTCGTTGAGGTAGGGGAAATCTCTTCCTCAAGTGACAAAAGCTTGTTCATAATTCTATGGCTATAGCTACCCAAGATATAGTACTCTCCGATGTTGACGTTCATCTTACATTATGCTTAACTTCTGTGTTATGATTCCGGAACAAATAAAATGTTTGGTGTGCTATTTCTAAGCTAGTCGTTCAATCTTGTAATCTTCATTATTATTATCTTCTGTGATGACAAATTCAATGGCAAAATTTATGTTATTCGTAATTTTAATAGATGATGTCGCGAGCGCTACTACGGCATGTCGCGAGCGTTGCCGTCAAGATTGACTGAAATCTCGCAATCGGTGCATTCCGTAATCTTTTCAAGCATGAAGAAATCATCAACTATTCATTATTTATCCATCATTTTGTATTTGAGACAACAGCTTCTGTAGTTTAGATGAAATATCAATCCAACCTCAAAAAATCTATAACGAAGTATTTATCTCTGTCTCGAGCGTTACGATATTAAATGATCTCTGTACACAAATGTAGAGATAGTATGAAATTGATATTTTGTATGTAATAGGTCGATGTCGTGTTACATCAAACTGCATCTTCAGAATATTCGAAAACGATATCGTATCATAGAGAATATTGGCTTTCGATCGAGTTTTGCTATCAAATGTAGCGAGCGTTACCTTGGTTTGGCCCATATATTACCTTCTAAATGATCAGCCGAAATCGTCTGGCGCTACGTACCGACGACTTATGCCATCATTTAAAAGGCAATATATCCTCATACATGAGGTATCATAGCCGGCAACAATCGTCGTTGTTGCCGGTTTCTGAATCAAAAACCATTATATATGTACCTGGTCTGAAATTTCATTGAATCAAGGCATTCACTGCAATAACAATATCATCAATTATCCTTATAGTCTCGGTCGCCTTGCGGCCTCGGTGGCACGATTCATTGATGCTTTCAAAATCTAGGCACGATTGTTATATTGTATAGTGAAACTCTAAACGCTGTGTCAATCAACTTCTGTGTAGGACTAGATAGCTATCACCATAGCGTTTTTTGCTTTACGACATCGATTTAGTGAATTAATTAGCAACTCTTATTCGCGTTTACAAAGAGTGAAATAAATTAACGATAGATCATTTTGTCGCAGAAAATATGTGCGGCTAGGAGGACTCGAACTTGCTACCGCAGGTAATCTAGACCTGTTACTCTAAAACCTGATTTCCTCAGTTTGGCTTTCTTTCCAATGAATGAAATGATGAGGCTTTCTTTCCAGTGTTGAAGGTAGATTTTCTTAGTCGTTCGATCGCGCCACTATCCAGCGAAAATGCGAGCACTTCATGTACTCGCTCTTCCCTCTAACATCCCTACACGGGTAGGCGACTGTGATGAGCACAGTATGTTGTTTCCATTACATCGCTGCATGGTTTTGTTTGGGAGCCTCGGAGAATCTAAACTCATTCAAACGTAAAAATGCATAAAATGAGCGATACTGCCCTACCCGAAAGCAAGGGACAATTTTAGAGCAGGGTTGGGTGGGATTATCATTCTTATCATAAACCCAAGAAAAAAACATAAATTGAACTCAGGTTTATCAGGTTTCAGCACCCACATTTTGGAAGTCTGTCAAAAATTATACAATTTTTTCTCAGAAAGGTTGATAAAATATCATTCTTAAATGGAGAACAATTATCTGGGCAACTGATTTGATCGATAGTTTCGCTTTTTGCATTGTTCTGATAAAATGATATGGGAATTATTTCTTGCTTGTATTCACTCAAAGATTTTCTATTACGGTATGTCGCTTTTCATTGATATTCTTTCAGAAATATGATGAGACCACTTTTATACGACTTTGTTCCGTGAGGTGCACAGCAATATCATTTCAAAAATATCAGGAGATCATCATATCAATGCTGAATTATTGTCGACGAGATTTTCTGAAGTCGATAGTGAAAGCAGCGTAAAGAGATGTTTGGAATAAAAGTGAAGGCTGGTGCTTTGCGGCTGATCATCGGTGACTATTGTAAAAGTGCCTGAATGGTTACTTATTTCAATAATTCATGTCTTTTTGTTTGCACTCCAGCACTTTTTTATCGGTTATATAATAAGCTCACACAACAGTGCTAAAGGAGAGTTCATGTATGCATTTGATTCGATGTTTTCAGTGCTACATATGCATGTAAACTATGAAATGGAGTTTGCGTCAATGAAAATATATTACCTTTCAAATGACAGCCTAAATCGTCGGTACGTAGCGCCAGACTATTTAGGCTGATCAACTGAAAGGTTATGCATGCTTTGTTACTGAGCCTAAAATCAACGGCATCAAAAATCCAAGATTTTGAACTGCGAAAGACTCAAATCTATATTAATTTTTTACATCCCATACAGCTCAGAACATTAAAATCCACGTATGTCAAGATAGAGATATCTACGAGTCGAAATCGTGAACCATAGGAATCATCTCAATATAGGAATTACATAGCAATCTGTCGGGGGCACAAGTTGGAAGATGTCCGAGGGCGCGCCCGAGGATGTCTTAGAATTTATGCCCGACGACAGATGGCTATCTAATGTCTATTCATGCCTGAACTATCATGGTTTACAAAAAAAAACTTTTGACGTGGTCTACAGATGTCGATGAGCGAGTAATATCATTGAAATGATCATGTTTAAGATAGATATATGAAAACGGAGGGCATAAATAGGAAGTTGTAGCTCCATTGAAAATACATTGAAATTGGCGGGCATAAATTAGAAATTTCCGATTTATGCCCAGCATCTTTGATAGAATGCTATGCTATGATGAGAAGGCATGAATGCCATTTTACTGGGAATGTAACAATGGATGGTGAAATGCTCCCTTCAATGGTATTACCTAGAAAAATTAGACGTCCTTTATTCTGCAATTAAAGCCGTCTACTTTGGAATTGGAGACATATAAACGGCTTTCATAGAAAAATGACGGGTGAAATATCGGCTGAGAACCTACTTAGTCAGTAACAATACATGTGCTTATCAACAGCAGGGTCCATAAACAATATGGTTTTTGCACTTGTTTACTTTCTTCTGGTGCAAATCTCAAATCTCATAAAATGGATCATACTAGCTTAATTTAATATTGAAATAAAGCTAGAATTATGTCTCACTCATGACACAACGATGAACGGTGCAGTTCTTATCCCCAGGAGAGTACAATTAGATCTGGCTGAATACGCTTCCTGACGACTACCTGCGATGTTTAAATAAGTCGAGTTGAGCCTGAGATGAGACAGGTCAGGTTCTGGTATTTTTTATTGGGTTCGGGAAAAATTCCTGGACCCATTCCGACCTCGGGTTCGGGTTGCCTTTTAGTTCAAAAAAATTCATGACATTTTTTAATTTCATGAAACCCGACCCGACGTTCAGCTATATTCAGAGGCAAACAATTTTCATTCTTCAGAACAATTGTTTCATGACGTAGCACTTTTAAAAAACAAAGCCTGCTTGCCTTTGAAAGATTTAAGGCGTCACATCTACGAGAAATGTCGAAAATATTGTTCGACTTAAGGTGTTCAACTTTCTGTAGTAACTCTTTTCCTTAGATTTATCTGAGCTTTCGAAAAATGTGCTGACATGTACAATTATTTAAATGTGAATGTCAAAAAGGAAATTCTTACGTTCACTTACATATGTTTCGGCTGTATTCCTTTGAGTTTCATTTGCGTCACCCATTCCACCACCTCTGTCAACTGAATCGTAATACATAATGTATGGATTGCAATTTTCGTGGAAATACTGAACAAATTGGCGAGTTCGATTTTCATATAATCCATCCATGATATTTAGAACAGTAATAGCTTTCTGCATGCAAGCGTTTTCTTGAGCATTATCGTACACTCTAAAATGAAATGTGTTGATAAGTGAATGCTAAAGTTAAAATAAGTTTACATGTATACATGTATGTTTCATAACATCGTACGCAATCGAATAGCTTAATATCAGCATAGTGAGAGAAAAGCGTGACAATGAGCTGGTCATGAAATTAAACGAACCTGCCATTATGAAACATATGTAGAATGACTTAGTTTTATGAAATGAATCTTTGATACTACTTGCCTCCACATTTATTCTACAAGTTGATTAAAAGTGATTTGCCAACGTTCAAAGTTATTGCCAATTGGTAAAGTACAAAATTCAATTTCAACAATTTCATTATGATATTCAGTAAGTTGCTATAAAATCATGTGTAAACTTCACAGTCTTATTGAATTATCAAAAAATCAATGACCTTTGTCTGTTTTGAGTTTTGAACCGTTGTGGTATTTTGTGACACATAGATAAATAAAAGAGTTTTCGAAATTTCTGAATGATACTCAATCAACAAAAGGGTCGTTCTAAATAAGACGATTTGGGTCTAATCCCGGGATTGAAGGGTCAAAATCCCGGGATTGATAAATTAACAATAGCTGTATTCCTTGCAAAGGGAGACAAATTGGCGAAGATAGAAATGCCAGAAATCCATTCACGATAGATATAGACTCGAGTCACACTTCAATACCATCAATACAAACGTCAATGTTGCGTTTTCAATAATCCATTGATGAGGCTTTTCGAATGAAGGTCGAAACTTCAATTTGATCTTATCATTTGCCAAAGATAACAATATTTGAAAGCATGACTGATTTGAAGATGAGAATTGGTGAAGTAGGCCTACACAATAGACCTACGGGGATTAGGAATCATGCTAATCCTCGGCATTGAGATCTTTAGGAGACAAGGTGCTCACTAGACCACAGTTTTTGTTTACATTATTAGCCTCTGGTTGACTCAAATCCTAGCATTAATTTGTCCAGGCATTATTATTCTCATTTGACCACCTGCGGTTGTTATTCACAGCATAACTTGACTTACGGCAAAAGGTATATAAAAGATTCTTCAAACGCGCAATCTAGAGATTGGGATTTTGGAATCTCAATGTGCTAGTATAATGCATTGAGGGCATACCTGTGATTTTGATTATCTTGTCATTTTACTTGCGGCTACAGCTGGCATGCCTATATTTGGTCAATCTCAATCCCGGGTCAGAGCTTGTAATCCCGAATCCTGGGATTAAGAAAAGTCGGGATATTGTAGGCAGACTCTAAAACCGGGTCTTCACCCTAGAAATCTCAAATCTCAGGAAATCGCAGATTGAAGGTCAAAAATCAGGAATTCGCAACTATGCTCACTGTTGCTCTCAACGTTGCCGCTGTCAGTTTGTGCATAAAGCGGAGTAAACTTTAAATCGACTTGTCAATTGCGATATTGAAAGTAGGCCTATAACAACTTTTGGCAATTCCGACTCTCTGCTATTCCCACATCCTGGCGGTATCCCATATTATTAATGTAGAAATGTGATTTGTCATAGCATATATCTACTATTCTACTATTCTACTCAATCCCGGAATCCCGTGACCGAGATTTTTCCGGGATTGTGGAATCTCTACACTGTACAGATGATAAGGAAACGAAAAAGACGTTAGCATGTAATCATAAATACAAGTATGCTGACACTACTGTGATATATATAGGCTACGTTATTGAGTTAGTAATTCAAGGAAAGATATAGAAACTATTCGAAAATCTATTCGGTTTCCACTATAGACCAGGAAATTTAGGAAAAAAATATGAGTAACCCAGACAAAATTCGCGGTACCCTGAAAATTGGCATACATGTAGTTTTGATTCTGCTTATCAAAGTCACCGTAAATCCGTCATGTGCTCTCTGAGTAGCAGCCTCCCAAAGATGACATACTGCATGAGGTTTTCCGAGGTCTATTTTGATGATATCTGTTTCCCTATTATTGGTACGTGCGTAAATCAACTGACGCTCTCAACCAATGAGCGTGCTGCTGGCAGTGAGTGGCAACTTGACTTGCAAAATATTCATGATCAAACGTTTTTTGGAGTGTTTATCATAGGCTACACCTTTCAAACTACCTTCTAATGGATTGAGTAGCTATCATCAAGATTAGTCGCGGAAAATGAAGTAATTGTGAAGTGATGTGGAGGGGCATTGGGTCTTTTCTTCTTTGATTGAAATATGACGGGAGAAAGCTGCCTAGCCGTGCTGTCAACATGGTTGCTTCCTCTTCAAATGATCCAACCATTCAATGAAAAAAGGCTGTTCTTCATGCAGGATTGAACTCCTCACTGAGCACGTGCGATGGGTAACAGGTTAGACATAAATTTGGTATGCGTCAAATTGAGAGGGGTGGACATATTCCGTGGCCGTCGAGATCATCTGACCGTCCCCCCATGGATTAATGATTTTGTGGCGATTTGAAGGGACGAGTCTACGCCGGCAGTCGATTTCAGTTAACCGAAGATCTTAAAGAAAATATTCGATCATCTGTTGGAGGAGATTACTGATGACATCAGAATGTCAGATGTAGCGACGAAAGACTACGTCATCGCTATGAAAATGACGGAGGTCTTATTGACTGTCGATCACCATGAAGCATGTTGAATGATCGTTTCATTGCTAAGTGGATTATTCTTTTTGTTTTGTTTTATCTTGTATATTTTGTTTTTTTTATGAAAAATTGTAGAGAAGTTGATGTAATATCAAATAAAACAAGTCATATTAAATATAATTGGGCATCTTCGGCTTTAAAATGACATCTCATGTAATGTAATAGGTAAAACACAACACGAACTAGATGCATCTGAAAATAGTAAGCTGTATCTGGGCCACCCTGTACTAAGATCTAGTACTAATAAAGAAACCGAAGAGGATTGAAGCAAGCGTGCATAAAAGTAGGTGATCATAAAATATTTTTTTTAACCGACCTGATCGGCGGAATATCATCCTATTCTTGAAATTAAAAACATCTTAATTCCATAGCTGAAGTCCATTTACTCTAGTGCACATCGATTGATTTTAAATTCATCATTCCGCAATTTAGAAGAAGATTGTTTGATTCAAATTATTTCAAACTCTGTCCTTGAAAAAAGAAATGTTTTTCATGAATGTTTCACATCAGTTTAGCAGGCATACCAATCGGAGAGACTAACGAGACTTAAGATTTTTTGGCCACAAATGCTGAAGTCTATTTTAGGAGCCGTAGAACTCAACCGATCGCTATAAAATTTGATGCATGAATTAATGAAAAAGAGACATATATGCTTACTCGCGCAAAGGCTAG
Source organism: Prostheceraeus crozeri (assembly GCA_907163375.1). Taxonomy (NCBI): domain Eukaryota; kingdom Metazoa; phylum Platyhelminthes; order Polycladida; family Euryleptidae; genus Prostheceraeus; species Prostheceraeus crozeri. Next base: position 177,349 of record CAJQUW010006456.1, on the reverse strand, counting down.
GTTAGTTCGTTTTCAGGGGCTAAGATTAGTAACTTTGGATGTAGCGCAACCATTGCATTTGATGAATATCTCGGAATATAGGCCAGAATTTTAGCGGCTAATAATTGCCTATAGAGTCATACAAGCTATAGCTGATCGTAATATTGTTCATTTTGCCTCAGAAAGATGAGTGAATCACTTACCAGTTACGAACAAAGACAATGCAATATTACATCGTCTTTTGCTACGAATGCAGCAAGATATCATATATATATATATATATAAAATATACTAAATTAATAGTTGGTTAGACAAGCTAAATAGTAATATAAATTAAATAGTTAAAATAATAGCTCAGCACCGTATTCTACCAGTGCAGCTATTAGATAATTCTCACATCCTTAAAATACAGAATAAACAATAACGCGATCGGAATCAGTCTGTAGTCTACAGATTGTATTGCGATGTAGGCAATGTCAGCCGTCAAAACCTTTGCCTTCAGATATTCGATCAATCTGGTCTTATATTTTGCGTTTCCGAGAAGTTGGCTTTGTGGTGAAACAACATACATGTCTTCACGAAATATTAGATCAGGAGCAGATCAATTCCGGACGTGGTTCCTCGACATTTCTTACGATTGATGTCTTGGGATATTCATCAAATGATGAATATTTTTTTATTTTTAGTTCTCTTTCTTTAGTTGTGAGAGAAAGTTTTTTTCTCTATCTCTCAAAAAATCTCTTTCATCGTCAAAAGGAGACGGAAGGCTAGCAGCTAACTCATGATAGAAATATGATTTCAGGTCATTAAGTACCTTAGACACACAGACCATTCGATGAAAATGTAGTTCTACAAGTTGTGAAGCGACCCTGATGCAACATAATTTTGAAAAGCGTTGTTGACCAATAACTTTCTTTATAAATGACCGATGGACGATTAATGCACTGTCACAATTACTTCATTTTCCGCGACTAATCTTGATGATAGCTACCCAATCCATTAGATGGTAGATTGAAAGGTGTAGCCTATGATAAACACTCCAAAAAACGTTTTATCATGAATATTTTGCAAGTCAAGTTGCCACTCACTGCCAGCCATAGAAATAAACTGTTTATCTGAAGTTCGCTAGAATGGAAATTGACTCAAAGTCGCGGCACATCCGGGGGAACTAAGTTGGGGCATGAAGAACCAATTAAAAGCTTCGATTTACTCATGTGACTGATTCTAACCCAATCATACAGACGTTGGCAGGTGCATCTAAGTGAAAATGCGTTCGATTTATGTGCCGCTATTGTGCATTGCAGCTTAATTTCCATTCTAGAGGTTTTATTGTTGTCAATTTCTATGCTGCCAGCAGCACGCTCATTGGTTGAGATCGTCAGCTGATTTACGCACGCACCAATAATAGAGAAACAGATGTCATCAAAATAGACCTCGGAAAACCTCATGCAGTATGTCATCTTTGGGAGGCTGCTACTCAGAGAGCACATGACAGATTTACGGTGACTTTTGATAAGCAGAATCTAAACTACGTGTATGCCAATTTTCAGGGTACCGCGAATTTTGTCTGAGTTAAAGCTTAGTTTTCCTGGACAACTAGTGAAGCAGTAAAACATCTATAAATTACTACCAAAACAATAACTAATAACTAATAACTAACAAAATAATAATATTTTATGGCGAGCGAGTGGCACAGTGGTTTAAGTGTCTGCCTGTGGTCTGGATGGCCCAGGTTCGACTCCTTGCGCAGTCAACCTTATTAATAATTCTTTCGACCGGTTGTTTGGCAAGCACCTGTAATCCAGCCACTTGGAGGTCATTAAAGTGGATTAGATCCTTAATAACTATATTCTAATATCATACATATCCTTACAGCCGACCGGGTGTGTGGCAAGCACCTGTAATCCAGCTACGTGGAGGTCGCAAATGGATTAGACATTGGCTGATTCCTAACCAGACTGCAGACGCTCGAATCACAAAAGTGCATACTCGGGAGGGAAAAGCGGTTTCCTCCATAATCTCGTCCTCGCCCAACACCCATACATACATGGAGATTAATTACGACGATACCATACCGGAACAGGCGTCGCCCGAGTTACCAAGGCCTGTGCTGAATGTTGAGGAACCAGGATGTTCAAGCGGAAGGGCTACTGGAACAAATGAACATCAACCGCGTCGAAGACGGAAATGGACACATGCCGATAATACCAGCGTAATTGAGTGCTACTACAGAAGTTGTCCGGAAGAGAGAGGGTTTCGTAAGCGCATGCATAAGGTCTGGCAGGAAATGCATCCCCAGACAACGATATCGGAACAAGGGCTATTGAATCAAAAGCGATCGATTGTGAACAACAACTTGCTAGCAAATGAAGAGATACGGCAAATAGCAAATCGCGTAATTGACCCTGGAGCCAATGGTGCATATAACAACAGCATGCCGTCCAGCCCGGCTGATTCAGAAACGAATATGGATAATGAAAGCTCAAACCAACCTCTAACTGATGCAGAACAACAGCTGATGCACAGAATAATGCAGTACATGAACAATTACATGAGTCCAAACAACAGAGATAATATAAGGAAGATAAAAGTTGATGAGAAGTCAAGACAAATAATTGAGAAAGTAGACAATGTGAGTGAGCGCATTCCGAGCAATAATATAGCGGAGTTGAACGCATTGATATACTCGGCTGCTAAAGTTACGGAAGAAACCGTAAATGTGAACAATGGAAGACAAGCTGGAACGCCACCGTGGAAGCGCCGACTACAGAAACAAATTGAAGTCCTAAGGAGAGAAGTTAGTTAACTGAAATCGTTCATTGACTCTAACGGAAGGTTCCTCCTTACATGATTCGAAAGTACAACATGAACAATGGAACTAAAGAATAGGTGTATGAAGACGCAAAGCAGCGATTAATAGCCATTAGCCACAGACTAAAGAGATACGAAGACAGAAGTGAGCAATTCAAGATAAACAAGCTATTCCGTGAAAACCCAAAGAAAGTGTACAGAAAGTTAAGAGGCCAAGAAACAGTATGTGAAGCAAACCCCAGACAAAGACGAAGTAATGAAGTACTGGAAAGATATCTGGGAATCCGACGTAAGTTACAACCCAGAAGCAGAATGGTTACCAGAAGTCGAAAGTAGATATGACAGTACAACTAATCAAGACGACATCACAATATCAAATGAAGGCCTACAATACAAACTTGCAAGTATGGCAAACTGGAAGGCACCAGGGCATGACAAGATACAGGCATTCTGGGTTAAGAAACTGAAGAAACTACATACAAGACTTGCTGGATTCTACAATTACTTCTTACAGAATCCCAGCACAATACCAGAATGGCTAGTCACAGGCAAGACTGTACCAAGCATGCCGGCACGTAAAAGGGGCAGCATGGGCAAGGATAAAAAAGGCATTTTGCATATGCACACCCTATATACAAGAAATTGGACTATTTTATACATTTATTTAAATTATATAACCATAGACCAGGAAGCCTAGTTTCCCTGTCTCGCGAATCGCTCGGATTTCCATACTAGGCGTGGTGTAGAACGTTGTGGATCGAGCTTGATTTCATTACATCGGAGCATGATAATCATCGCTTTGCAATAACAATTAGCTGCGGTAGGAATAGTTCCATAGTCCATAGGTTATTAGTCCATAATATTGCATGTTCGCATCGGTATCGGCACCTTTATTTGTATCTCAAGTATGGGACCTTTTATTTGAAAATTTTGACTTTATATGTGATTTTTGAATTACTTTTCTTCTGCTTAAATGAATACGGAGTTCAAATGATCTTATATAGAGGTTTCTTTTAACAAATGCATAAACATAATGCCATGATTCAACAATATTATAAGTAGGCTCTATTCCGATGAAATAACGTGTGAAAATATGAGGCTTATAGAATAAAGGAGAAGTTAAAAATATGACAATGTGATATAACCGAAATTGAATCATATATTGTAGGTTCTATATACACTTTTACGTACAGTGACTTAATTAAACTTGATATTCTTAATGTGTACTTAACTGTAAGGTTATTCTTATTCATGACACCGGTATCCAGCTTTGATACGGAAAATATTCAAAAATAAAATATTATATCAAATCATTATGATCTATTTATGTACAAAATATCAAACAATATAATCTAAACCTCTGTGATAACTCTAATGATATAAACAAGAAAAACAAGAGCCAGATCAGAAATGTCCAAAGTATGAGAGTTTCTTTTCATTGAATTTGATGAATTCATCAGCAACGGTATGGATATTAACATCGTCCATGTAATCCTTATGCAATACTGCAAACAAGATATTGTTAAGGTGGTTTGGTCCAGTCTTGGCTCTGGTCTATGTTTTCAGGCGTCGCATTGCGCTGAAACTTCTTTCCGCTGTCGCTGAGCTCATGGGTACTGTGCAATAATATTTCAGCAAGTCGTGGGTAATTTTGCAAGCTTTTTTTGTCATTGGCATTGCGTTAAATATTTCACAAATTGTTGATATCTTTGTAACCATCTTTATTCTTGGTTTGATCTGTTCATTTCTCATTTTGAGGAGGACTGGCAAACCCTTTAGTTCTTCTTCAAATTCTGCTTTGCGAGATTGTTGAAGCTTCATTACTCTGGACACAATTGGAAATATTTTGTCAAATGATTCCTTCTCGAGCTTGCCATTTACAGAGTCTATCAGGGCTATTTCAATATCTTCTAATATTTTCAAATCATTTTGGGAGAATCTTCTCTGCATTGCTCCGTCGATCAAATTGATCAAATCAAAATATTTCTGGGAAAAAGATTGGAACGTTGTATCCGGTGTATCAATATTAGGCAGGTCTGTCATATTTCGGACAATATTTCTGGCAGTTTTCTTTTTCTCTTTTCCTTTCTCTCCATGATGCTATCTGTCATTTCGTCCTCTAATTCTGCCTGTAGCTTTTCTGCATGACTCCATATCTTACTAGCTTCGTCATTGCAGCACATTTCTTTTAATCGTTGCTTCGCAAGGTTGATGACGAAATTCGCTTCTTGAGCACTAACATCAGATCTTTGAGTAGTCCTGGAAATATTCTCCATTATACAGATCACGTCGTATGAGCACTTAATGCCAGCGATCAAAAAAGTGTTCCTCAATTGATTCACTATTCCTTTCGACTTTTCGCGAGTCTCCCAACTGTATGACATTACCTATTTTGTAAATGTGACCGCAGACTTGCCCATGCCTTGTGAAAAGTCAGCATTGTTTCTATTTGCCCATCCTCTATATAAATTGCACAATGGCAAATTGTACCTGTCAAAATGCAAGACACAGTAGAATAACTTGGCCGCCGCGCAAAAAGGCAACATAGAAACACGTGCCCACCTTGTACTCGTAAAAAAGGCAACATATGTACATTAATAACTTATGCCGACTATGTAAAAAGACAAAATAGATCAATTTGCTCATCCTACAAAACGGCAATCATGTTGATCAACTTGCCCACTCTGTCAAACAAAAGGCGACACATAACTTGCCCATCCTGTCTAAAGGAAACGTCCTAATTGAAGTCACTTACAGCGTACTTGAAAAAAGGGCAATATACGAGCGTAATATAGGTAGTGATGAAAATTTTCCGTGGAAAATTATGGAAAAAATGGAAAAAATTGGAAAATTATGGAAATTTTGGAAAATTTTGAAAGCTTTGATTTTTTTTGATAGGCCTTATAATTTGAGCGCTTCCACTGCCGAGGCAGCTATACGTACCAATAAATTGGGTCTAAAACTCTTAATTTCATCATCATTTCGATTAAGGTGATCGTAGCAACACGAGTTCCGTCCGCGGATTTTTGAACATTCCTTTGTCACCGCAGTGGCTTGTACTATAAATTGTTAGCATTTTTAATTATCACACAGACACCGTTTGGGATAACGTGATCTTGCTTTACAATCGGCATAATTTCATGCAATGTGAAAGATCTGCAGCAAAAATAATATACTTCATTTTGGAGTTTGCTTATTAGCTTGAAAGTTAAGCTTTATTATGCAGCGTTGATCAGTGATACGAAGTCTTCAGTGTTGATTAACAAGTGAAGTATAAGCACACTGTCCACGCAGCATTCATGAGTGACCATATTGGAAGACACAAAGACCGCAAACTCGTGAGATATTTGGTCACTAAAGATATCTGTGATGAGCAAAAGAATATCTATGATAGCCTCTAACTTCTGGTCTATTTTCCGACATCTTCGCTGAGGATACACATCCTCCATTTCTGTTCATCGTTCCAATTCGATTTCAGATCAGCCCAAATGAATTTCAGATATGATCCACATGAATTGCAGATCTCCAGTTGAATTTAAGATCTTTTCAAAGTTGAGCTTCTGACAGATATATGAAATTCAGCTAGAGAAATCTGAAATTCATCCAATGTCTGAAATTCATTTGGAAGGATCTTAAATATACATGGAAAAGGTGCAGTTGGTTACAAAAGTTACATACAGGGATGATAGAGAAGTTTCCGGTCTTTGAATATTACATAGTCTTTTCAAACGACTATAATAAGTCTCCAAAACAAAGGCAAAAACGTCAATCACCAAAAAATAAATTTCAAAATTTTCTTGAAAATTTTCCATTTGCATCACTAAATATAGGTAATTAAACAAATTTGCCCATCCCGTGAAAAGGCAATTTGCCCCTCCTGCAAAAAGGCAGCATTGCCCACCCTACCCACCCTGTGAAAAGGGCAGCATGGGCTTTGCCCACCCTGCCCACCCCGTGCCGGCATGCTTGGACTGTACTGATAGAGAAAGATGAAAGCAAGCCACCTAGCCCTGACAATTACATGCCTACCAACAATGTGGAAACTATTCAGTGGAATTATAGCAAGCAAGATAAACCAGCACATCAAAGCAAACAGAATAATGCACCAAGAGCAGAAAGGATGCCGACCCAATTGTAGAGGAACCAAAGAGCAACTCGCGATAGACCGAACAATAACATGCGAAAGAAAAACATATCAATGGCATGGATTGATTATCGCAAGGCATTCGATTCTATCCCGCATCCATGGATAAAGAAGTGCTTGGAGATGTATAAGGTGAACAAACGCATACAAGAAGTAATGGCAGCATCGATGAAAGTCTGGAGTACTATGGTAACACAAGAGAAAGAGGAAATTGGAATAATTCAAATAAAGAGAGGTATATTCCAAGGAGACTCACTGTCACCATTGCTCGTCTGCCTAGCGATGAACCCACCCAGTGATGTCCTAAGTCAAGTAAAGAATTCATACAAGTTAACAAGTGGATACCAGGTCAACCATCTCCTCTACATGGAAGACCTGAAATTATACGGAAAAACAGAAAATGATATAAATTGCCTCATCAACGTAGTCAGAACTTTCAGCAATGATATAAGCATGGAATTTTGCATCGATAAATGCGCAAGGATCGTCATCTGTCGTGGTCGGATCGTGCACACAGATGGATTAGAAGCAGAAGGGATTCGTATACATGACGTAAGCGATGAAGGATACAAGTACCTGGGAATTCCTCAACAGCATATCAACCTCGATAACGATGCAAAGACAAAGGCAACAGCTGAATACAAGAAAAGACTTAAGAAAGTGATGAAATCGAAACTGTACTCAAGAAACAAAATCGAAGCTATAAATACATTCGCTGTACCTGTAATAAGTTACACTGGCGGAGTGGTGAAATGGAAACAACAAGAATTAGATGAACTGAATCACAAGACAAAAAAGATATTAAATATATACGGAGGGTTGCATCCAAGAGCAGACGTGGACCGCCTCTACTTACCGCGGGATCGGGGAGGAAGAGGTCTGAAAAACTTGACCGTAGTCATAGAACATGAGAACCGAAGCCTTACAGAGCATATACAAGGCAGCAACAACGACTCACTGCTGGCGGTGGCAAGAGCTGGTGACTTGTATAGGCAACGGCAAGAGACCCTCGAAGACTGGAAGAAGAAGACAGTAGAAGATCGACATCAAGGTTGGAAAAACAAAGCACTACATTGGCAATATACAAGATAGATGGATGAAATTACATCAAAGAAGGCATGTTACAGCTGGCTAAGAACGGTGAATCTCAAGATTGAGACAGAAGCGTTGCTCACTGCTGCTCAAGATCAAGCACTGAACACCAAAGCCCACGCAACATATATCCTGAAAACAAGTGTAGATCCAAAGTGCAGAATGCGCAAGTCCTCAGATGAAAGTCTCTCACATCCTCACGAGATGTTCAAAACTATCAGGGAGCGAATACCTGAAGCGGCACAATGAGGTGGCAAGAATCATTCACAGAGACATCAGCATGTGCTATGATCTAAGCGTACCACGGGAGCCATGGCAGCATATGCCCTTGCCAGTAAAATAATTCGGTGAAGATCTTGTGGGACTTTGAAATTAGAACGGACAAGAAAATCACAGCACGAAGACCTGACATCGTAATAATAGATAAGGTGAAGAAAAGAGGATGTATAATTAACATCTTGGTACCAGAAGACAGAAATATAACGAACAAAGAAAGAGAGAAGATCGCAAAGTACCTAGACCTGAAACTGGAAATCCAAAAGTTGTGGAAGATCAAGGTGAAAGTGATCCCTGTTGTCATTGGGGCATTGGGTGCTCACACTCAGAATCTCGCAAAATACTTGAGAGAAGTACCCGGACTTCATCATGTACCTCAATTACAGAAAGCCGCTCTGTTGGGCAGTGCCTATATCCTCAGACGCACTCTCGATCTCCCTGAATCCTGGTAGGGTTCCGAGATCCTGGGTTGTAGACCGACCGATGTAGAGGTCGTGTACCCAAAAAAAAAAAAACTGAATTAATAAATCAATCCTGGAATTTCGGATTACACAGCCCCATGGGATCCCGGCATTGCAATCCCTATCGATGTCCCATGCTATTAACATTTATTAATGCTTTGTAATAGGATGCTTACGATCTTACTCAATCCCGGGATTGAGATTTTCCGGGATTTTGGAATCCCTAGATATAAATCTATCGACAAAATTTTAGCTTCAAATATGACGTCTGGCTTTAAAATAGAGCTTGCGAATGACCTTGTCGTGTCATCACACCATCAGTTATTCGGAGAATTGATTGCAGCACTGGAATACATTGCTAAAACTCGCTTTATACCCGAGGCATCAACTTTCTATGTGCCTTCAATGACTCTACAGATGAACTTGAAGTGCTTTGAGAGTAGCGAACGCTCGCGACTTAATCACCTTTTCCAGATGACTGTTTTATGAAATGTATGATAGATGCGCAAAATCAAACTTCACAATCTGGAAATATTTTACTTGCTTATTTGAAACGTGTAAAAGACTTTAAGATATACATTAGATGTCCACATTTCAAATGTGAATAAAAAGATGTTATTTTTTTACAATTGTGGGCCAATTTTCGCTTTAATTCCAAATTTTCTCCTATTTTAAATAGAGCGTTTGTTGATTCAGATCATTATCGACATAATTGATGAACAAAATTATCGAAATCTCAATTAAAATTTCCAACGTCGAGATTGATGCTTACGTGGAATTGCCCACCATATTTACTGATGCGATCCTCTATTTGCAAATGTTTGGCAAAGCAGCATGATAAATCAGAGCGCATAAAAAGTCGCAAGCAAGGCATAAAAAGTCATGATAACATATTTTTAATATTCTATTACAAATCTGCTATCGTATGCAAGTAGGCTAAATAATGCACACGCACTAGGGAATGTATTATCAATATTTTTATTTCCCAGTTTTGATTCACATCGAACATAACAGTAGGAGTTTAGGAATTTGTCACTTCATTTATCAGTCTTGAAATAAGCATAATTATGCATCAATTAAATTAAAATGTGAGATATCCCCAGACTTTAACGATTTAACAACAAAAATTCCTTGGCATACGTGGACATTGCGTTTTGATCCATTCCGAGCAGTACTGGAAAGCCCTTGTAGGGCGACACGCAGCGTCTAATGCTGCCAGGGGATTTTTGTGCTTAGATTGTTCATGTTTGAGGACATCTGTATATTACATGCCCTGACGAGCTGGCACTCAGCAATCTTTATATTTAACAAACTGCATGTTAGATGCAAATCAGGCATTAATACGCATTGTTGTCAATGTATCTGTATGATTTCAATGCGGATATATCATATCATAGGGACCTACTATGCTTGACTGCCTTGACAGCACAGTGCGTCACCCCAGTGGTGAATAACTGACACTGACTGAATCGTGCGCTCACAATTTGCAGTAAAGTAGTGCTATCATTAGCACATACATGTATAGCTAGGCTATGTCAGCGTAGCCTCATATGCAGGCACATGGTCTGTAGATGCTTTCCATGCTAATAATGTTGAAGAAATACTTCTTCGACGCTTAGACAGCGTCATCGCATTAACAAATCAAATCAAAGAAGACGTCTTTGGACCAAATCCGCCATTGATTATTAAGTGTTTTATACCAAAGGTGATTTTTATTTCACATCAACTTCGCGGAGTCCACGGACCGCGGGTTGAGAAACACTGTACTAGATTGTCGTAAAGAGAAATAACTGACTTTCGACTCTGTCCGACAATACTGACCTTTTGTAAGGACAACATGACCAATTCAATGGCGGGCGCAGTTCATCGAATCCGCTCAATCAATTGTGCGACGGAATCAACCGCACGATTTTTGAATGACCAGGAATCGCGCGATTTTTTTCACTGACTTCTCAATAAAATTTGCTTGATGAGGTAAAAATAATGTTTCTATACTCTTTAACATTTGAGATAATTGCAATGCGTTGGCGCTTGTATATGAAATCATGTATAGCTTGACAGAGAAGTCGTGTGACGCGATTTTTCATTCGCAAGTAACAGTGAATCTCTATAGGAGTTCCCAACATCGCCGGAATGCATTATTTCATACAATAGCAATAAGCACGTACGCATAGGCCAGGTATACGATTTATAGAAATCATACATGCTGTCAAACATAGTCGTCTCTGTGATATCCGCATTGAAATGATATAAAAACAATACGATTACAATTGATGACAATACGCATTAATGCCTGATTTGCATTTAGCATGCACACTATGAACATAGTGCAGTGACAATTGCACTCTCATCTGGACTGTACATTTATACATATATATGAATAAAAGAAAGACGATGCCAATAAATAAGATCTTATTATGGTGATCTGGTGAATCAAAGTGAATTCACCAGCTATGAATGTAATGCTCAACCAAAATCCATAGATGCATAAATTTTTTTCAAATTTTGTATGTAAAAGTGTTCCTTTGTAAAATTCCTTTTACCGTCAGACTTGTAAAAGAGACAGTCGAAATATTGTCATAATAGGATCTTATTTATTGGCCTCGTCTTTCTTTCTATTTATTTATTCTACCGGCCAATGGCGAAATTCATCATCAAATATATATATATATATATATATATATATATATATATATATATATATATATATATATGCAGAGTTGCTAAATATCCTAAAGCACAAAAACTCCTTGGCAGCAGTAGATGCTGCGCTTTTCTCCCTGCAATCGCTCGCCAGTACGGCTCGAAATGAACCAAGCTAGTTTAAAGTATCTGGATTGGCTGAACAAGCTAAAGGACTGCACAACAGACTGATATGTGTTCATTTATCCTGGCTTTACCGTGCGGTTGATGATCATAAATATTGTAGAATGCAAGCTCCAGATATTTCAAGCAATTTTGAACCATTCCGAGCTGTAGGGTGAAACGGAGCGTGTAAGCCGCCAAGAAATTTTTGTGCTTAAAATGTTCAAGTCTTCGGACATCTTTCTATTATATTTACTAATGCTTTGCAAACGTTATAAATATAAATGATTTGATTTAATTTACGCACAACTATCCGTGCTTCCTATAAAACTTTTAAAGAAAGCTGGTCTGGAATGCAAACTAGACTAAGTGTGAGCTTCTAATCATTGAATGCAAAACTATTCATCGCTCTATTTTGAATCGCTGAGTCGCACGATTCGGAATCGAGCTCGCCACTGGACAAATTGCATATCGAGATTCCTGAGCAATGCACTTTCATACTTTATCAATTATGAATTCGAATTCATGGATGTGTATTTGGAGACAAATTGTATGTTATTCACTACAGAACGAGAATCGGAAACGAAAATAAGAAATTTGTTTTTGTTCTCAGCCTACTTTAATAAAGGTCATTTTGTGATCTAAGTCACGGTAAAATCAATCAATCCGATCCGTTGGTTCTGTTTTATGATCTGTCACCTGTGCCTTGTTGTCATCTGATATGAGCCTTAAAAACCCTATCATTTACAAATGTGAAATATCAAATCAATAATTTTCGTAAAATCATAGGCCTACAGTTTATAGCAATCCCCATATCCAAACGATTAAAAAATAACTTAAGCAATGTCGGTCTCTTTCAAAGGGCTACGCACCGTTTAACTGATGTAGATCGCAGAAATTTTAAACAAATTAGCTGAAGCACATTTCACTCAAAAGGAAATTTCACGAAAAAGATGATGTGGTGTCCATTTTGCAACCATTACTGATAATTTATTCTCCTTAAAAATGCTCACTTTTGTCGCTCAGTGCATGAAAACGACCGATTTGTCTATAATTGTGTTGAAAGCTTGACAGCTTTTATAGATATTATTGGCAGTGAAATATCTAAATTGATATTCCCTCAATCATACGACAACCACAACTTACAGATTTTGATACTCAAGAGAATATCTGCAGATGAAGTAATGAAATAATTTCTGCAAATTCGGATTAACTTAGCAAAATTAACAAGACGAAGTGACTTTTAATCGCCATATCATACTAACCTCAGAAATCTTCTCAAGTTGGCCCTATTTTCTAGACCGTTGGTCTACCAAAACTCATAGCCCCCTAGCAACACTCCTTCAATTCATAACGAGCTGTTCTTGTCGGATGAAATTTACAGATCTGAGAACGGTTTGATTGTGTAACACATTGTTCACGCTCGAAAATCTAATGCAAAATGTTTTTGTATTTCCTCGAAAATGTGTCGTTTAGACATCAATTTCGAATCATTATGCTTGAAATGTTGCATCTGATTTCATGTAAATTCTGAAAACTGAGTACGACATTTAGCTATTTCGAGAAAATGTCATATTATGGTGTCTCGTTTGGGCTCATTCGAATGAGTGTAACACAAAGAATGTGAATATGTTAATTATTTAGCAATAATAAGTGCCCATAATATGGCATCTGTAGCTGTATATTTCGTTATTTCGTGACATCACCATCTCCCGCCCTCGCCATGCGGCTCGGTGTGAACAAGCATTTGGATTGGACGGTTCGGTGTGAATGGACCTTTATTCAATCAGCATTCGATTATATAAGAAACTTAATATAGCGGGCATGTAGCATGCATTTCTCAAAAAATTTCCATAATCCAGAATTCATGTGTCGGCTTATATATTCATAGAAAATTCGCATGTATTTGGTGAGATCGATGCATTTGTTATCATTCATGACATCACGCTCATGGTATCTAAGCTTTTATGTACGATTACTTTGACCGACGTGCGAAGAGTGTGGTGTCGGAAGTGTTATGTCCCGTCATCACCTAATATCGTTTTGCGCTGCAGTGTCATAAATCTGCATGTTATATTAGATAGAATCACAAAAATGTATCATGACTCAAATAATTACCTTGCAAATGTATCAGACAGGAGAGCAATAAACAAATTGATGCACAGTATATTTGATATTGCAAACCAAAATCCAACCAGCAGCTGAGACATTATTTTGTCAATTTTGATCATGTTCTACAATATAGAAAACAATGTGAAAAGGGTTATGTAATAAATGAGAATTCTATCATTTTTGAAGAATATTATTCATATTAATTATTATATTAATAAATATGATGAATAATTATTATAATGCAATTTCGAAGTATTTTGATCTTACGTCGTAGTCGTAATTCCCAATCAAAGTCATTCTGAAGAGCGCGAACATCGCGTCATTGAATAACCCGAATCCTGTCACATTCACAAGTGTAGAATTAGACGGAACAGTGGCGTAAATGTTCGTAATACCTTCTGCAGGATTATTGTATCCACCAATTGTAATATAAAATGCAAATACTACAAGAAAAATGGATAAAAGGTCTTCATTGATTCAAATGCAATCAACTAAAGACGTTGTCTTTCATTTAACTACAATACCGTCATATAAAGTATGCAAAAATGAAAAAAGCTGGTCCACGGGACTGCTTCAAACTATTTCTTACGTGTACGTTACTTCTGTCAAATGCTCAACAACTTACCAAATGGTATAAAGAATTCCATGTATAAAAACAGAAACTTCAGAATATCAATCATGATATGACTAAGTATGACGATGAAAGGACCTGCAAAAAAATATATTCAGGTATGAATTTATGTTTGTATATCTCGGAGCACTTGTTTTAAACTTAGAATATATAATTATAATTCTATCGATATCCTATAAAAATCATTAGAGCCGGATTCACAATGGTGTGTGCTATTCACACTACACTTATTTCACCTTTTCACCAAAATGCATGTTGGACACAATTTGGTCCAATGACATTGAATGATGCATCCACAGCAACCACTGTGAAATTTAGAAACTAAAATATTGTCATTGACTACAAATGAGTTGTTTCCAAATAGAAAATATGCAGAGATAGGGATGTTTTCCGTCTTCGAATATTACTTCGTCTTTGAGGAGGTTTATGTGTCCACGACCAGTGTGTGGTTATTCATCTATTCATCTCTTCGATCTTCTTGACACGCGTTTGTATAGCTCCTATGAACAGCTTAATTTGATGCACAATGCCGTGTACCACAAACTGCAAAAAATGACGAAATTGAAGAGTGACCACGCATAAGGATAAAAAAATCCAGATCAAGTCTAATTAAAGCTTTTTGAAAAGTGAGGGTTTTAATAATGAATTTGGAAGAAAAGCGCCCGTCTGAGATCAATTTTTTACTACTTCTAGGCCTGCCATCAGGCTAATGGGGTCCCTCCAGAAACTTACTTGTTGAAGTTCCCTTTCATTCTAATTAGGCTTAGTGTCGTTTATAATGAATCTTCAGGATCCCTATGATTGACATCGGGTGTACTGGTACAAAAAACCGAAGCTCGTTATTTTCAGAATTCTAAAAATCCACTCATTTAATCAATTCAAGTCGAAAAATTCAAAGCTATGCTGCTAAATGAAATGTTTTACTTTATAATACATAAGGGTCTATTCAATTCACAAAAATGTGAATTTTGTTTAGAATACAGCATGCCTACATACATGTAACACATAGATGCCGCATTTTCAATAGTTATTCATGCTAACTTCACGATGCAATCCGTGCACTATATGAATAGACGCTCCAGTTAAGCCGACTTTACGTTTTATGGCCTTGTCCTTGCGAAAGCATGCGTGTTCGCACATTGTTAGGGAACATTAATTCTTTTCAAAGAGAATTAGTGCTTTTTTATTTTTCATTTTATTTTAATAATTTTTTAGCAACCTGACTTGCCTGTCAGATTTCAAGCAAATAATTTGAATGCTTTAACAAGATCAAGCTAGATTTCAAATTACAATATCAATCCCATAGTTAAATTCAAGCTAGCTCTTCAATGCACGACAATTTTATACAATGATTGAGTTTAGTAAATAATTAAAATCAAGACAAGAAACTGAATATTAATAAATGTGGGTCATGAATTTCTCTGCCTAGTGCTCATAGCATTCATAGACATCCCTGACAATTTGGTAATACACTCTTGCTGTTATTTTTCATATTATTCATGCGTATTGATTCGTTATGTAAGATTTGAAGTGGACTGTTTCATGACGTTTTTGTGTATAAACGAGCTACTTTTGCGAGTTGACGGCAAGAGCAGCGCACTTTTCGTTTGAATTCAAACTGTCAGATGAGAAATAGAAGAATATTTTGCAACTTTTCCTCGAAATGCCTCATGCCTTGTACACTTCTCCGATGATACACAACGAGGTAAAAAAGGTGTTAGAGGATATTGTTCTAGACAAGGCTGTGTCCGACACAAATACCGCCGACGTTTAATGTTTCATTCTCAAAGCTGACGGCACGCGAGATCCCTCAAATATAGAGAATGTATCTGTGATAATACGACTTGTGAAAGAAGGTATCGTTCATGAAACTCTGGTTTATGTGCCATCATCGCAGAATTTAAATTCAAAATTTATCGCAACAGTGTTATTGGATAGTTTGAAAAATCGCAGTGCTGCGACGCTGCATCTGTTATGTCAGGAAAGAACGGCGGATTGCAGCGTAAACTCAAGGAGAAACTAAACAGGACTATTCCCTGTTTTCAATGTTTTAACCATCAACTTCATTTGGCCATAATACATGCAATAGAGGAAAATCCGGACGTTACGTGTTTTTTGGAATTATTAATAACATATACTTTGCCCGGCAATTTAATTCGAACAAAATGTAATTCTATGTATTTTCTACAATTTGGAATTTTGTCACGAAATATGCATCAAAACATCAGGTAGTTTTAGTTCATTAATTGAAAATTAAATGGAAACATGAAATTTTCATCAGAATTTTAAATGTGTATCTTAAAAAACATATCAAATATCCTCTTCAACACAGACAATATTCTGCAGACACCGACAATGTTCTGTAGACCTCTTCATTAAATTACAATAATACTCATCACCGAAATCTAAAAATGTTTGGGTAAAAAAATTACAACCAGTTTTACTAATTCTTAGTTGATCCACCATTTGCTTGAATGACAGCTTTAAAGCGTCGAGGCACTCCCTCAATCACTGTCTCAAAATGTTTCTGAACCACAATGTCACGATGCCAATCATGCAAAATTTTCGCAATCAATTCTTGTTTTGTGAAAAGAGTGATAACTGAGCTTCTGCTTTAATTAAAATGGTCCAGAGATTTTCTTTCGGATTATTATCTGGACTGTTTCCGGAAAATTTTAAAGTTCTCACTTTGTTTGCTTCGAGGAGTCGTGTCACTGAACCTGCCATATAGCAAGGTGCCTTGTCATGTACATAAGCACACCCTGATTTCTAGCAAGATTCCATTCACTCATCTGAGGTATCATACGATCTTCTAAAATATAAGATATGAATGTTGGTTCATCATCTCTTCACAGACATACAACCTTCAAGCTCCTTTCCAACAGAAAGTACCCACATCATGACCTTTTGTGAATGTCTGGCAGCAGGCCGCTGCGGACTGGTCATTCCTGGAGGAAGTGTCTGTGCGACACTGATTGAGGGAATGCCTCGACGCATTAAAGCAGACATTCAAGCAAATTTCTTGGTGGAAATTTCTTGTTTTCATTGTACTCTTAATTATTAAGCTACAGCTAAATGATTTTTTGATGTATATTTCACCAGAAATTTCCAAACGGTAAAAATGCACACAATTTGCTCTTTGTTCAAATTTATTTGCCGGGCACTGTACAATCTTGTTCGTCACCCTACGTCAGTGTTTCTCAACCTTCACTTATCGCAGACTAAGCGCTCACACCAAGTGAACTACATGAACTAAGACTTATTTGAATAAATACGGATCTATCATGCGCAACGGCTTCTATTTAATTGCACCGAAATGCAATTTAGCATTTTTGTCTCAAATTCACGAACATTACAGACGATGTCCTGTAAGTCAGATGCCACCAGTAATTACGAACAATCTAGAAAAGCAAAAAGTATATTATTTATGTAGCTTATACAATAACGGTATTCAATACAGTAGCACGTCAATTGAGCGAGCTAATTGGAATAACGCATTTCTTAGGCAACTGTGAAAAATCGATAAACACAGTGCGTCACCCTAGTGGTGAATAACTGACACTGACTGAATCGTGCGCTCACAATTTGCAGTAAGGTAGTGCTATCATTGACACATGCATGTATAGCTGTGTCAGCGTAGCTTCATATGCAGGCACATGGTCTGTAGATGCTTTCTATGCTAATCATATTGAAGAAATACTTCTTCGACGCTTAGACACCGTCATCGCATTAACAAACCAAATCAAAGAAGACGTCTTTGGACCAAATCCGCCATTGATCGTTGATTTATTTCACATCAACTTCGCGGACTAAACTGCTTGTCCGGCAGAGCAAATTTTAGTCCGCGGACCTTGGGTTGAGAAACACTGTCCTACGCTGACACCGCCATATAGCGGTTCAAAACTTCAACGATTCTTGGAGCAAAGATGGACTGATATCAAAAATCGCTTTTGACCATCTCGTTAAGCATTGAAGAACATCAGGCAGTAAAGGCGTGAGAAAAGCGTCGCCATAAACTGACTGCACGATTTAATTGCGAAATTATCCTTCCTACTGTTGGCCAAACTTCTGAACATCTCACCGAGCCCGATGATCATCGGCGGTTATAGATGGGGATACTTGACTCGTGTATTAGAGTTGGAGGTACGAATTGTGCAATAATTGTTTCGATGTCAAAGTTGTGACCTCAAAGCAGTGATTTTTCGAACCTGGAAGAGTGCGATATTTTGTGGATGATCTGTACTTTAATGCAGCGCTTATAAGTGAATTAGACGCTGTCGAAAAAATTAAAAATTAAAAATTTCAACTCCGAGACTTCAAAAGGTAATGTATGCAGTTTCTCTATCCAATTTGTCGAGCCATTCCTGCTGTTTATAAACTTTATGCCTAGGCACTAGCCTCTGGTGCAAGCCCATCATTTTGTGAAGTATTATTCTCTTCGTTGAAACGTGTCTTGACCCCTTCTAGGCGTTCTATGACCCATCGGCGAAAATGTAATCTTGTCTTGCTCGCGCAAAGAATTTTTGCACAAATAAAATCGATTTTGATGTATTCTTGAAGCGATGTCGAATCGTAGACGGCAATTATCTTTGTTAGCATTACTGTTTTGTTTTGTGACATCTTCTTTTTGGCTTTATCCTGATGAATATAATCATAATTAACATTTAGCCTCCATTTCAGTTGCCAATAATGGAAATAGATTTAATTATGAACTGCTCAAGTAATATTATTCAAGGCAAAGAATGTGATGCTAAATTGATGCACATTCTTAGAAGATCTAAACGTCTTTGCATTTTCAAAAAGATGTGTTAAATGCAATGAATTCCGCGTTTATTTACAATGGAGGTTCTGTGTTCATATCTTGTGATTCATATGACTATCACAATTTGTCTATCATAATTAGTTTTCAATTTTTTGAGATTAATCATTATTTTTTCTGTTCTATTGCATGTATTCGAACAGAATACGAGACTTATGGATCATTTCGATTTTACACAGTATACGGATATTGGGCTGTGGAAAGTCCTTTTTTGATAAATGCGGATGTGTATCGAATCGTCATAATGTAGAATATTTATCTGAATCAGCCGAGAAACGCCTGAATCGGTAAATTTGGGTTGTTTTATTTGACATAAAATCAAGATTTAGGAGTTTGGCCTGTACCCCCTCAAACTAGGTCCGGGCCCCTCTAGACACCAAAAGCTGTCGGCGGGTCTGTATTAAACCTTAAATTCAACCACTACTGTTCATTTGCTGAGTAAGAGGGTTTGTCAGCCAACACATCAACTGTCAATTTTCTTCGAAAGTCGTTCAAAAACAAGTGAGAGCTTAAATGTTAACTGACAAGCTTACTTACTCAGTAACAATGCCCATCTACACAGACACTCAGATACATTTGAGTCGATAATTTTGCGAACAAGAATTTTACAGGGTGAGTCAAATCAAATGGACCTATTTTTTAAAGTGCTGTAGATCAGATAAAATCCAACCAATTTGGATCATTGTGTTTAGGTTCGTATATCTTGATTAGTTAAAATACTGAACCACTATATGCCGGTTTGGCACTATTGCAGTTCAGAATAAAGAACGTAGATATATGAAAAACATTTTAATCATTCCATTATAGTCCAAATTTGAATTAGAATTCTATGATGTTGAACAGCAATGTGCTTCTTGGGTATATTGCGGTTCAATAGTAGCATATTGCAGTTCAGTTACATAGAAAACCGAAACACAATGATATTACAGTTTAGACATCGGAACCGCAATAAGCTATGGCTTCGGGCCTGACGGCCCTCAGCCTCATAGCATATTGCGTTTCAGCTGTCTAAACTGCAATATTACATTGTAAACCCCAGAGTCTCAACAGCAACTCTATGATTGTCAAAACTACATAGACATGTTAACTTTGACGATATCCAACGGTTTTGAATTTGAAAGGTTTTCCTAATTTTGCATGTTTATACATGATGTATGCAATAGTTTGAACAGTTAATCTTGTGAATTTATGCTAAAATGAAGCCTTACTTTGGATGAAGCTGTCTGTGTCTACAAGAGATTTTCTGTGGAGGTCAATTGAGGTGCTAAATGGCCTTCATGGTAGCTGGAGTGGCTATAAAGTAGCCAAATAGTTAAAAGAAAGCGAACATTCTGAAATTACTGCAATGAGTTTTAACTCCATCAAAAAAGTTGTTTTGCGAGCTCTAAAAAGTATTCGCACATCAGGAATTGCTGAACGAAGTCACTACCAGTCTGATAGAATGCGCACTGCGAGGTCCAGCGAAATGGCTGAAAAAGTGGTGGCCGCAGTGAAAGACAAGAAAGGACAGTCTACTCGGTCAGTAGTGGCATCAGTCTTTCGAACATCTCAATCATCCGTGTGCAGGACTCTTAAAGAAGCGGGACTGAGGGCTTATCATATCCGAAAGACAAGTCGTCTTACCGAGCAAGATCATGTGACTCACGTGCGATTTGCAAGACATTTACTTCGTCACTTCGGACGCAACCCCCTTCACCCAAGTAGAGAGCGTTTGACTCGAGTTGTAAATACTGACTTTTCCAAGCCGCACCGAGTGACCAACCCTCTAAACACAAAGAACGAGATTATTTGGTCGTCATCTCGTGAAGATGCGGAAACGGCTGGCGCTTTAGTTGGAGTTGACACGTTTTCGCGAGGCGTTATGCTGTAGGGCCGTGAATGGACCGATTTTCGTGGAAGTGGGGTTGGAGCAGCGCTTTCACTTCCGAAGGGGCGAACGCAGAGCAATGACTGGAGATCGATGCGCAAGTCTTCTGCATGGAGAAATCTATCCAGCGGTAGCGCGCCGTCATGCCCGTGGAAATCTCATTTGGCAAGATGATGGTGCCTCAATCCACCGAACAAGGGAAGTACTCGAAGAAGTTGATCGACTATTTTATGATTGAATTCCCTTCGACATTCAGTCTGCGAAGTTTGATGACTGCTGGCCTATTGAAAACGTTTGGGGAATCATCAAAGAGAGATTGTCTCACCGAGAATTTAATGATTTGACATCAATGAAAGCAGAAATTCAAAGCATTTGGCAAAGTGTGAGTCGACGGACATGCCGATCCCTTATTTCAAGCATCCCGAAAAGATGCAGAAAAATTGTAGCGGGGAATGGAGGTCGTATTAATCATGATGACTAAAGGGAGAACGTTTGATTTACTTTCTTTTGTCTCAACATGCACCTATTTTTATAATTTGATGTAAATATTACTTTTTTGGTTGCGTTCACTTTTAGATAGATGATGGTATAATACACTGAAATAAAATTTTGAGCTGTAAATTAGATTTTTCAGTTATGATTCTTTATCATCAGACATCTATACAGTCGACATATCTATGAACTTCTAATAGTCACTAAAATGATGTCCACACTCTGGGGTTTAAAATGATACATCGCATTTAAAAATTGGTTGGATTTTCACTGATCTAGAGCACTTTGAAAATAGGGGCATTTAATTTGACTCACCTTGTATAATTAGTTCGATCAAATGCTTTGGAGAATCTATCAAAAGAATTCCATTGATATAATAACTGTTGGCATTGTTCAGTAGGTCATTCATCATGGTAAGCACGACACACATGTAGTTCAGTCGCTGTGTACACCACGGAATTCATTAGCATCTAATATCACAAACATGCGAAATTATTTCACCACCACACTGTTTTCTGGCAACACAGGTAAAAAGGTTGCTTTGGCCTGACAGCGAAGCTAGCGATGTTCATGTTTTCCTAAGCACGGTGATGTCGGATTACATTATCGGCCAGGCATTCCTGATTGAAGAGCAAGCAATTGACGTTATCAATATCTTCATCATTCTATATTGTACATTTTACATCATATCTACGTTGTTGCATTATATGAATGCTATTTGAATCTATCAATAATTACATTTGCGAGCAAATTCTTATGATTAACTCATAAATTATGAATAATTATCAATTCGTCAAGGACTACTCACCAAGAGTTGAGAAGGCGCGTACAATTTTCAACAGTCGAGTCCAAATAACAATAAGCATTACTGCTTCAATCCTAACGTGATAGCGAGCAAGAAGAAGCGAGTGGTAGAATACATCGAAAATGTGAATGATTGTCGTTACTATGACGAGGGAATAGCAAATCCAATCAAAAGTGTTCCTGAAAAATATACAATCGATTTTATTTATTAACACTAGTTCATTATTTACTACAAATGATAAGCTGGATTTAGATTCCAGTGTGTCATTTCTCATTCCCCCAATCTACTTTTTGGTTTGGATATCAGATTGTTCAAAATATAATATTTTGAGGAAATTCTGTTAAGCTGAATAATTCGGATTCGATTGCTTAGTGTCAAATTCAGGGTTGGATGGTTTTTCCTAGGGGTGGTAAATTCCACTTGTAAAACTGGCAAAAACCGTCCTGGCAAAAGTATAAAAACGGGAAAACTGGTCAAAACTATCAATTGTAATAGAACATATTCAGGTAGGCCTATAGCATCTAGCAATTGAAGAGAAATTGTATCATCTTTCATCAATGTTCAATGCATAAAACAACTACAGCAATCAGCCCCCAAATCGCATTTCAGACATTGCTTATTTTTTATATCATCTTTCAATACTATTTCTCTTTTCATCATTACAAATTCAGACCTGACTGACTTAATTCTTGCAAAAACACTCACTCTAAAATTACTCGGTTCATTCGACTGATGACAACAGAAAAGGATTAGTTTCATCAAGAAAAATATGATTATATTTTTTTGCATTAGTCACTTAAAGCTGATGAAGTCAAATGTATTTATAGTCAATCCTTGACAACAATAGACCAAAGCAGGATTTAAGCTACTGTAGGATGTGACTACACTTCAGTTCGATGATGCAACATCAAACATAGACAGCAAGTACGACAGCATGATACGGATCCGAATCATGTGAATATAAGTATATTGGTTACCAATGAATATTAATGGCAATACAAGTTTTCCACCGACCCAAATATTCCCATTATTTCCTATTTTCCCGGTTTTTACCATTTTTATCCGGTATTTACCAGTTTTCCCCCTGGTAATGATTAGTTTCTTTGTGCTAATGTCTGCATTGTAGGTTGTCCATAATCTGACATGTTGACTCTTTCTTTATGAGTACAATATATATGAGGACACGCTACATTACCACCATGTCGGCTGCATGATAGTGTTTATTGAAAAGCGTGAAGACTTCATACGAGCCTACAACCTTGTTGCATCACAGACCTCCTCTATTTTAATAGCCCTGTGCAGTCGGAATTATGAATATTCAAAAAAGGCTTTGAGACACAAAATTTCAAGTTGTCTGTTGAAAGTTTTATGTAATGTACTTTAGACGCAAAGAAGAGATATTTTATTGGAGCTTCTTTTATTTGGTGACAAGATTCAACTAAAGATCAATCATTAATCGCAATTATGACATAACCGCAATTACATGTATATCACACGATCATTATTCGAGTATTAATCAATGTGATTTGATCTACATGTACTGTACATGCGTGTAAGTGATTTGTACAACATGGACTAGTATTTTCAATATATAATTCAGTATATACCGGTGTAAAAAGTCGAGAAAATCAGCCTCCATTCAGTTCTGCAGTAAAGCAGACTTGTAGCGCTCTTCCCCTTCGGACGTCCTTGGCACAATCATTGAAAATCATTAGTCATTCAAAATCATTGACTATGTGATGTGGATGTCAGCATAGATATCTAATAGAATTTAAGTGCGGAGATGGTGAGCTGTTTGATTATTAGAAATATTAGAATCTTTTGTGTAACAGAATTCGGTTCTGATTGCTTCTAATGAATGTCACAAGTCATGATAATCCCCACAGAATCCCCATAGAAGCGCTATGCTGTGGGATGACCTCAACATCTATACCCACTCTATACCCATGGGTATACCCACAGAATCCCCATACCCGCGTCAACCCTGCAAGAAATGAAGCGACGTGATTGTGTTCATCTCTAATTTGATTTGTTGAGAATTAGATAATTCTGCCATTTCATTGATTGTATAATTGTTATTTAGATATATTATCAATAATCGATTATATTATGTAATACAATAATTCTACATGTCACATAGGAAGGATTATAACAAAGTGCTTGGTGTAATTTTTTACCCCCTTATGAACTTTCAACGCCATGCTCATTTAATCACAAAACGCTTCGTCACGTATGCACATCCCACGTCAGCTTAAGACATTTCTTTCATCATCTGATCTAATTAAAATTTACAATATCAGCGTGAGAAACATTCTGGAGTACTGTGGTCCGCTATTTTTGAGCACATATTCAGCAAATGCGAACATGAAAAATACAGTGAAAGAAAGAGCCCATAAAGGGATTTGTGGCACTTCCCAGTCTTTGCAATGGTCTCCTTACCCTCGATTACCGACGCATCATGATTGGTCTTCGGCTGTTCAAATCCATGTCTCGAGATTCTGATGACCCTTACACCATTTAGTGCCTCACAAGCTTGCCTGCTCAAACAAATACTGCATGCCCGAGATTAAATTATCAATCAGATCGAGATCATTCATCGTGTCAGTTATTAAATTTGTTGATAATGGATTTTAAAGGTTTCCAGTGTCGTGCTTCATTTAACTTCATTTGACTTTTCTTTTGTACGAATTCTATTCTATCTTATAGTCTGTTCAGTCACTGATTGGCACCAAGGAGTAGCGTATTATCCGAAGGAAATGCTTGTATGAATTTATTACAATATATAATGGCATTTCTTGGATAAACACTGTACAGTTCTTTAGGTCAGAATCGGAGATAGATTTTCTCCAACCTAGCAAATCATGAGCAGGTGTGCACAAGTGTTCAACACTGGTCGGAGTGCACAAGTATCCACAGCTCAGCTTTCTGCTGGATTAAATAAGATTCGCTAGATTACTGAAGCATCATAAACTCACCATCCATCCGCAGTATATGATGGAGAGATGTCCTGAAGGGTTCGTTCCTCTTGTTCTAAATATTCCAACTCATTTTTCCACATTGGATGGCAGAATTTCTTATCCCTGTCAATTTGCTGTTGCCTCCAAAGTTTCCTTTCATTTTGCAATTTGCGAAGGGATTTCATTTCTAAGAATTCTTCTATAATCTGGCCCAGTGTTAAAGCAACCGCTAAAGCCTGTAAAATAATCAAAACTTAAACTATTTCAAACAGAAATGCGAGCCTTGATTACTTTGTTATTGATTTTAATCTAGCAATACTGCCAATTCAAATGATCTTATTGATATGATATTTAGAACAATGAATCGGTGAAGTTGACCAATTAATGGTGCTTGCAATTCATGCGCTTTTAGTTGTCATAAATTAATGACATCTTTTAAATGACATTTCTCACTGAATAGGGACAGTTCAATAAAATAAAGGTGCGTCACATGTGTTCAGTTGGTTACACGGCAAATTTAGCTTACTGTATGGAGTGGCTATGACCTCTAATGGAAGGAGGCGCAACCGTGGTCTACTCCTAAAATAGGTTGTCAAATAATTTAGCTGTCATATCTTTTTGGAGTTTTCTATTTCAAGAGTATATCTTTCCAAAAATCGCAGTGAGGCCTACCAGTAGACTTGGCTTTTGTAGAGAAATGAAGTAGCTTACCAGATTTAAACAACAACAGGTTCACAGTTGCACTGTTATCAAGGTTGGACCCTAGGATTAACAGTGAACTTGTGTAATGGACAGCCTGTAGGATATGCATGTATATAGTTGTCAGAAATTTTGCTGATTATGTGTACATGATTGACTGCAAGTCAATAGAACAAAAGAAGGTTTACTTAATTTTTGATCACAATTCTGAGAAATATCCAAATAAATATGACGAAACCTGTTCGTCCATTACTTTCATCGTGAATGAAATATTTCGAATTGGCAAATACTGCAAAATTAGTACTTGTGCTATTTTTTCTTTCATGTAATAGTATCATGTGAAATTATTGCAGTTCTAAATGGCTTTTATTTCATATCAGTATTCATTTAATGTCTCACAATCATTCCAATCATTGATCGTGCTTTCGCTTCGAAATCGTACCTGAGGTAATTCTGTAGCTGCGGTTCCAGGGGAAGATCTGGTGTTTTCTGAGAAGAAAATGGTGACCGTAGAGAACAGGTCCATTGACAGCTGGCAAGCATCTTACACGGGATTCCTTCTGGCAGCACGCAAGACCGAGAGCGCGTGCTTGATTGCTGTGTCTGGGGTAGCGATGATCTGGCTACCCTACTTGTTCTCAGGGTTGGTTCGTGTTAGTTTCCTAGCCCCTACGATTTAATGCTTATGACTGGGGGAGACACCCCTGCAACTGGCAAGGTGTCCCTGAGACGACAGAGTCAGCCCGAGCACTTACATGATGATATGGAGTATTGCTGAAAGGGTTGTCGTCGTTGGAAGTCAGCATGACACAGGTGGGTTATTGAGTCTAAAAGGGACCTTTCCATTGGAGCAGCTAGCTCTATGTCCCATGTCGGCTTAGTGAAGTGTACCCCATGCCTACATCCTCTGCAAATTATGAGGGCCTCCAAAGGTGGTGCAAGGCTGCTGTTAATTTAGTGTTTGGTGGATTGGGCTAGATTGTCGTTTCTCTGTATAACACTTCGCACCTTCGGGTTTTTCCGAAACAGCATCTTGTTGAAATTACTGTAGTTTTAAGAGGTCTTCACTTCATGTCAGCATTTAAATTTCTTGTGTTTTTTTCACTTGCAAAGTATGTTTATGATTTTAGATGTCGTGAAGCTGAAGAATATTTTATTTAGCTTATTTTTCGGTTTGAACAGAGAACACGAATCACATCAATGCATAAACAAGGATCACGTCCACTCTTTGTTTATATTTACGAAATGTTAAATGTCAAAATTACTTTTGAAGTGCAGATGTCCACAACAAATCATAGATATTCATTGTAGATATTTAAAATATACAAGCAATGATAACAATAACACATGCAATGCGATATGAAGACATCAAACTAATCAAAGAAAGCAAAACTAAATAAGAGATAATCTAGCAGAAAGTAAGTGAGTTTGTAAGCAAGTAAGAGCGAAAGAGAGAAAACAGAGACTTTTAAAACAGAGTAGACAATCGTACGATTAAAATGTCATGCAAAACACCTCAATTTTTGGGTCTTACTAAGATAATCACATATCTCAATTTATCAATATCATGTATTCAATCTTGAGATGACTTACCAAAACAGCGATTCTCCAAGAAGCAACTGGAAAGTCATAGCGATATGTTACTGTCCAGTGGGCGCTCATACTAACAGTTGTCCAAGCTACGACAAATAGAACTTGGAAAACTATCTGACCAACGACTCTTGATCTGAAATAGCATAAAGATACTAATCAAGCATTATTCCATGTTGCAAATTGTTTGAAATTTCTTTATCAAATCACCTATTTCTCTGAGCTCATGACACATTACAAACGAGTTCAAATGTATCTAAATTTTGCTTTTACGAAATCGCTTACTTTGCAAATTGATCCCACATTACATTTAAAAGCCGCTGTATGACTGGATGCATAACAAGGCCATAATGTCGCTGGTATACAATTGTTTGTAACTGAAAATGTAATGCAGAGTGTCAACAACGGCATTCCAAATTTCATGATGTTTGATTATCATTTACGTACAAGGACATCTAGATCTCAAATCAGTCTTATTCACAAAATAAGGTCAGTCTTAAAAATAATGTTAGAGGCAAAAGGTAGAATGAACGGGACTAATCTACTCGTAAGTAATATGGTGTTTATGGAACATTTAATGTTTGCTTAAAGAATGTCTTGTGTACAGAAAATTTACTGTTTACCTTACGTTTAAAATACAACTTGCGAGCGTGCACGTATGCCACATATTATTAATATTATACACTTGAAGTTGTGAATTGATTAATCAAATCTAGAATTATTGTATTTGGAGCTCCGAAATCCATCAATAATAGCTGTCACGTCAATATATTTGAGTTTCGCCAATTTGGATCAAAAAATTGAATCCCAAATAAATTGCCACCGTTAAATAAGCTGCCGGGTTATTTCTAGCCACTTCTTCATGCGATTATCCCAAATATTGCCTAACTTTGACATGAAATAGGGGTCTATATCATCTTTGCTTGAAGGGGGTAATAACTAGACAATAAATCTGCATTATCATTTGTCGGTAGATCTAGCTCATCATTCAAAATGCACTCTTACTATACCAGCATAGTAATAGGAGGTCAAACTTTCGATAATTTAATCATTCGGTCTTATCTGAGATTTTTATGCGAGCTGTTCCTACATCTCGTCTAAGCTGTAATTTCGATTTGACAAAATAAATCTGAACGGTTTTGCTAAAGCTAACATATGCTGAGATGTGTATAGCAGATATCCGTGTAATTGTCTTCGGATTAACCTGCATAATGATGCCGCTCTATTGTCTTTGAGCTGTCTTTACTGAGCTCTCTTGCCTGTCGTGCCGAGTGAGCTTTCATTCCCCGTGATGTCAAGGATCAGTTCTGTAAATATTTAATCTTGGAAATTTGCTGGACGATTTTGCAGATAAAAAAGTTGTTTCATTGTATGAAACGATTTCAGCTGAGCAATATTTTCTTATTGTCAAATCAATGTGTACTTTATGGGCATTATTCGCATCACTGGAAATGTGATCATTCTTTGGTAATTCAATGTATGTCATCATAAAAATGTGTTTTATATGCTTTTTATTCATTCAACATTATAAATGCTAATTCATCAAAAACCTGGAATTAAGTTAAAAAAGCTAAAATAAAACTAAATGATTCCATTAAACGCATAGTTATACGAAAAGATGAGATTGTATGAAAAAACACAATTTATCACGCTTGAGGCATCCAATTCAGTTCTTTTTTCTGACAGCACATATTTCGTAGATTCCAAGAATAAGGAAGGGGTTCGACTCGCAGCACCCTTGGACCCCTTCTGACAACAACATGTGGCCATGAAGTAAAAGGGTTGCTTGGTTGTCCCTATCAAGCGCTATGTTAGATTATTAGTTAATTATAGAAGTTGATTAACTCTGTGACATAATATTTTCAAAGTGTTTTGTGTATTGAAGTGGAGATAATTGCTGAAGAAGAGCACTAGTTACATCATAACATCATACATTCAATGTGAAGCAACTTCATCATCTTAAAATACTCAACTTTGATAGCAAATTATAACACTGATTTGTAAATTTATCTGTACAAGCATAACAAGATAAAATATTGATCAGCTTGCAGAATATCCCCAATAACTCTGCGATGATGAGTTAATGGAACTCAAGTCATTGCATGGCATGAGTATCAGCATGTCAACAATATCAGCACATGATGAATGATGAAATGTATGCAGATATACTACCACTGTTGTCTAGAGTCAGAGCTACATATTCAAATAAAATGGCTCTGCCTATTCTTTTTACTCTGATTTTCATCAGCTCAAAATCATCATGATATGTCAAACTGCCGTAATGCTTTATCGTGTGACTTAGCTTTAAATCTATATTTCTCATTTTGCCCCACTTAATGATTTTTCGAGTTTTGTTTTGCTTCTGTATGTCATGGAATTCCATGGTCAATCCAACCTTTATGACAAATGCTATCTGGACATTTGATTGATTAATTGAAGTTGATTTAGTTGAATCTAATGAGATTCACTGTATTGCACTGGCGATCTGCTGGGTATTTTACCGAATGCGAAAGTCAAAATTTCCGGCCACTAAATTATCACGCTATCAAGTCACATGTAAGCCTTTTCTATTCAAATTGAATGCCGCAAATATTGTATGTCCGTCAATTACACATGAGAGCAAGGCAACAGAATAGATACTACTGCTGAGCACCATCATGCACATGAAAGTCGTTCAAAATAAAGCAGTCACATGAAAGCAACGGCGTGAAATTTTTACAGAATTACCACAGTTTTCTGTGTCTATTGGGAATGGAAAATTAAAATACATGGCAATCCTGTCTCTCTCAAAAGAGACAACAGAAATGTAGGTTGTTGTCACTTACCACGCCTGGAAAATGTCTGTCAGTAGCATCCTCTGAAAAAATAGTAATATACTTTATCAAATCAAAAATCAATATGAATAATATAGCAATGTTTAGAAAAGTCACATTTTTGATCATCAAACATCAAAAAATCATTTCACATGGTCTGTGTTGAAAACATTCAGTGGCCATGCACAACTGGCAACTTTTCTCTCTTCAACAGAAGTCATTGTGCTGTCTTCTCGCTAATAGAAGCAGCTCTCTAATAGACATTCATTTTTGAAAGTTTCACACAGATGTTCTATGTTTCAACTTACAAGGCATCCAAAAATCGGGTTATTACAAAGGCAATAAAATTTCACTGAAGGATATTTGTTCGACGAATGATGAAGACGATAACATCGTTGGCCTTCTTACTTGAGAAATAGAATTTAGCCGAGCTGTTGCACACACAAGCGTCTTTTTTGTCTAACCATGCAGTTTCTATCAAATTCTACATGTATTATGCTCGAAAATACGTATACGTTGTCGCAGTTCTAACTACACCAATGGCACAAAAATTGGAAGGAAGAAATGACACTTAAGATAAGAAGAGCTAGTTGCATGTGAAGTGTCAGCACATGTTTTGCATCTTGCATGCAATGCAACACAATTTTAGTGCGCGTAGATGTAAAAATTTGACATCGGCATTGAGTCAAATTTTCAAGTATATGTCGTGCGAAATGTCTGCTTGACTAAAATTGTGGAATTCGTCCCGGGAAATTCGGCTACGGGAATTCCAGATTATTTTTAATTCCTAATTTTCGGAAATTCATATCGAGAATCTCTAGAAAGTGGTTCTATCTTTCTACTTAAACTGAATATCTGGACTCCGAGCCAGAATGTTCAATAACTAAGCCTCATTTAACTTAGAAGACGGCACTCAATGGAAAAATACATCTCTAAATTCTTCCTTTGATTTCCTTGAAAATTCTTATTTGAGATTGTCTATACAAGTTTGCTTTAGCACGAAGACTTTTAACCATGCACTTCCCTAGCGATGAAGTCAGTCAGCAAATAAGGGAAGTGCATAAATTAAGAATTTTTTCTTAAGTTAGATTTGTTAGGTCCATATCATAGTTGGGCCTCTCCTTGATTTGAGCAACTTACATCGTCACAATCACAATATATTCGCAAATAGCGCTAAGCAAAACAGAAATAACGTTGCTATTTGTTGGCATCTCAATAGATTTCGCTTTTTGAAACCACGGTTATTAAATTCAGCCGTGTATTGAAATCAATCTGAAAAGGACGGATTTACCTCTATTCAATTAAAAGAAATTCGTTTAATGAAATATATCAGCTACTTAGTTATTTACCTCGGCCCTAGGTGATTCTTACATGTGAAGCTTACTTGCACATCACCGCGTCATGACAAAATATAGCAAATTTTACACAGTTATGATCTCTTATGCCAATAGTCTACATAACATACACTGATTGTCATTCAATATTTCAAGCTTTCAACAATCAAGAATAATACCGCAGCATTTTGGGAAGCATTGCCTCACCGCATGAAATCTTTAAAATATTCCGAGAACAGTAAATATTCTCCCGATTTCCGGGGATCTCACTATCGAGAATATGCGAAACTCCAATTTCAGTCTAATCTTGGGGTGTTATACCTGAGATCGGTGTCAATATTTATCTTAGGTCTAGATGGGGTTCATCAATGACTGAAACTGGCTTTGGTGTGCTTATGAGTACAGTATTGTCATTTGTTATTACAATTACATCACAACATCATTTGCATTATTTCTCGATTACGGTATCAAAGTATCAGCCATTCTTAATTTTCCATGCATTGTGCGCTAGCTTTTTTATTCGTTTATTTGCACGCTTGTTCGTGACATAGGGAACTATGCAGCCAACCGGGTTCATTACTCAACTGATATAATATTCCAGCCATAGCAATACTACACGTAAGCATTGTGCTGTGTATGGGACGAATGCAGGCCCACTCTCCAAGGTGGTCCATCTGAAAAATCTCGAAAATAATACACAAGCTTTGGATTCTTTATATTTGGAATACATTCTTCTAGCTAACGTGAATAGACTCACTAAAATGGCTTGAAACTCAATTGAACAATGGGTGCCGGTTGCATGAATAGCCATTCACTAACAATTAGCAATACCAACGCAACTTCCCCTGTAAAAAATGAGACCGATTATTTGCAACACAATTAATTTTTTATAACCCTGAATTAGATATAATAAAACAACTGGATGACCTCCTTAATATTAACATCTAGAATTTCTAATTATCGCATTCAAAGAAGCAATTAGAATCGATTACTGCATTTTTGTATAGTCGTGATCGCCCTATGCCATAATCACACGAAGCATTGGCGCATAAAAATGTGGCTCTCATAAAATAGTGTTTAATACGCTGCAGTCACCGATATTTTTATGACATGTCATCACTTATCGATGGTGCATTCAGCAAGCCTTTCGTTTTACAAATTCTTCTGACTAAAAAATTGCAAATTTTCTGTACATAGGACATGGACCTCACCAATTAAACTGTGCATTTTTAAATTGGCATGATGTAAGATGCGTAAATATCGGTTCATCATCTTCCATGCGCTGACTATTTCTCGACAGGCGATCGTAACAAAGAGGTTGTCGGAGTTTGTCTGACTGACACACTGAACAGTGCAGTTCTAAGAACGCACCACTGAAAATGTTGACGGAAAATAAAAGCATTTATCGGCACTAAAATTACTGCACAAAACCCCATTACAAAGAGCGCATGATATCTGATATATGTATTTCGATCATAAAATGTCTCAAAGTTCAGCGTCAAAAGTTTGTACGATGCTTGGAGTTAATGTTTTCAAATTACAAAATAACAAAGTAAGTACAAAATAAAGTACAAAATAAGTACAAAGTAAGTTTCGAGTCAACGCAGCAGAATTCGCTATATGGAAAACCGCTATTCAAAAATATCTGACGCATTTATCTGCTTGGTATTATAAAGGTTAAGAGCTGTCTTGCAAATACCCCTCATCATCCGCCATTGTTGGTATGTACAGCATCATCAAGGATGAAGTTGACAATGCGTCAAGTTGTATGAATTGATAGTAGGTTAAATTCAGCATACCCCCTATGCTGAAGCTGTTGGGTTTTGCTTTGGGATAAGGCTGTGCCATTTTTCCAGTTTTAGTCATAATCAATTTTAGGAGGAAATCTTAAATGGCATTACTGAGTCTGATGGTTAAATGCCATCCACGGATTCCCGCTGGCTTAGTGATCACATCCCTGCATGGCATTTTTCAAAACGATAATGAGCATCAATACCTGGAAGTATACTGAAAATTGCTAGCATGTTGCAACTGATCTGACAGATCCATTATCACGAAAAAATGATAAGCATAGATAATCTATATGATATATATACTGTATATATATAAACAAAAAAGCACTCAAGGAAAAGTCAGAAGTACCAAAATTCCCGACCGGTTTTGTCCTGATCTAAGCAGGCTAGTCATGGGAATGAAAATGATTTATTCAAACTCAATATATATACATAAATATACATATATACATAAAATGAAACATAGAAGGTGAGCTTTTCATTTGTACATACAATCGCAACAACCCAAACGTGTATTCACAAGTGATTAAACCGGTCACTCAAAGTTTGTGCTTAATTGATCCATTCCACAACATGCGTTTTTTCAGATCTTACATGCAACCGCCTTCTCTGCTTAGAATCCTCAGTAACAATAGGAAGACCATTGAAGGTATTTCTCCTTGTGGAGAACCGAGGTGTAAATGTTGTCCCACTTTGATATTAGGAAGAACAATACAGTTTAAGGTGGGTAATAGTGATCGCACCCGGTTGTTTAATTAAATATGTACATCTAAAAATGTTATCTATACAATAAGGTGCAATGCGTGTGGAGATTTCTACTTAGGTCAAACGGGAGATATCTTTCGCAACCGTCTGACTATCCATCGGCAGCATATTGACCATGAAGAGTATAGGATTCTCAATATAAGCAAGCACATAGCTCATTGTGCTAGACATCTCACTTCGAAGTTTGAAGCGGCTCCCATTTACCAAATGAATGTAGATTCCAGTCGCATAGATCGTGAGAAGAAGGAGACTGAATTCATTTCTTTACTAATACCTCAGTTGAATATAGAATAATTTCTATGTTTCATTTTATGTATATTTTGAGTTTGAATAAATCATTTTCATTCCCATGACTAGCCTGCTTAGATCAGGACAAAACCGGTCGGGAATTTTGGTACTCCTGACTTTTCCTTGAGTGCTTTTTTGGTTTTTATGATCAAATAACAATAGGAAGACCATTGAAGGCATTTCTCCTTGTGGGGAACCGAGGTGTAAATGTTGTCCCACTTTGCTATTAGGAAGAACAATACAGTTTAAGGTGGGTAATAGCCATTTTTTTTTTATTTACCATATTACATATTTACCATTTTGATATATTCTATTATTTGATCTTATATATAATTTATTATATAATTATATATAATAAATATATAATAATCGATTCTAAGCACTCCGACAAAACTGATGAACGTTTCAAATGCGAATTTATACTTCATGGTATAGAATTGATTTTGACGAATAACAATTTTGCATTCGATGAACATTATTACACTCAAATAAAGGGAACAGCGATGGGCACACTTGTTGCGCCCACATATGCAACACTTACCCTTGCATTCCTAGAATTACAACTATATGAAAAAATTGAATCGCTGTGGGGTGAAGAAACATCGAATTATGTTAGAAATAACTGGAGGCGATACCTAGATGATTGCTTCATTCTATGGACTCTGGATGATGAAAAATTGAAAACTTTTGCACAAATTTTGAATCAATTAGATAGCAACATACAATTCACAATGGAGATGAATGACAATCAAATTTCTTTTTTGGATATTATGGTTGTAAAAGAAAATAACAAAATTGTCACAGATATGTTCTATAAACCAACAGATACAGACCAATACCTCCACTTCCATTCCAATCACCCCCGTCATGCGAAGCGAGCCATCCCCTATAATCTTGCAAGAAGAATCTGTACTATAGTGAACGATGAATGCCGAAGAGAAATCCGCTTGCATGAATTGAAAGCATTTTTGATCAATCAAAAGTACCCCATTGATCTTATTTCGGATGGTATCAAAAAAGCGATGGAATTGAATCGAGCAGAACCTCTAAACGCAAAGTCAAGCGATAGCAAAGTATCTACATTACCTTTTGTTTAGAAACACAAATGTAACTGCAACAATAAATTCTATCAACACAACCTTGAAAATTGATCAACAAACCAAACATGTATTTGAGAACAAGAAATTCATCATCAGCAAAAGACAACCTTCAAGTTTGAAACGCATATTGTGCAAATCCCAATACAATACTAATGACAAAATAATGGTAACCAAATGCAATGACAAGAGGTGTGGTACATGTAACTACATCAAGGAAGGTGACACATATAACTTCAACGGCAAAATATTCAAAATAAAACAAACCATGAATTGCTCGACACAAAATGTCATATATGTCATCACATGTAATGGATGCAATGAATATTACATTGGGGAAACTCGGGATACCTTGAGGGAACGCTGCCGAATTCATAAAGAACAAATAAACATTCCGGAATATCTGAAAATCAGCCTAAGTCAGCATATCGATGAATGTGGCCAAGGAAAATTTTCTATATATCCATTCTACAAGATATTTTGCCATGATTACACAGATATCATCAGAAAAACGAAAGAAAGATATTTCATTGACTTGTACAAACCAAAGCTAAATGCTAAATGACACTCATGCACATACTTATTAACGAAAATTTCAAAATTACTTGTAAATGATGTAAGTAATCACTTATCTGTTCTATGCACCTGAAGAAGGATTAAATCCAGAAAGCGCTTGTGTAAGAAAGAATTGTTTTTTAGTCGTTCGATTTTCAAATCAAAAGCAATTTCTTTTATATTATTACCAAACACTGTTACTATTTTGATTGTTTATTATATATATATATATATATATATATATATACACAGTCTACGACATTTTATTAGGACCACCCAATTTTTTTCACTTTTTCATCTGTATCCATCAGTAATCGTCATGATATGGAACGCCTTTCCAATATATTAAGCCGACATATGTACCAACAACATAGCAGAATATTAGCGTATTTTGATAAATAGTGCGATGACCAGACAATTTTATTTGAAAATTGACCGCGACATTTTATAAGGACCACATCTGGCTTTCATATTGACAACCTGCATTTTTGAATTGATTGGACTTCCTGATGCATACTCAATTGCCTGGCATTCATAAGAAACTTTGTGAAGCTCAAATATCTAGTTCAATAGCAATATTTGCGATGTATCGTGCTGCCTGCTGATGATTTCTGATTTGCTTCTCGCCCTTCGGTAGTTTCTGGTTAACGGAGCAAACGTCGCGCATTATCTTTCACCACGCATGCGCTTCCAGCCATCAAGAAAGCTGCTAGTCATTGTTGTAGCCCAGCAGTCTGTGCAGTCCCAGATATCTATGGGTGTGACGTAGCCTCCAGTGTATCATTCCTTTATGTATGCATGCGGCTGGCATTGCGCGGTGTTTGCCCAACAAGCAGGCTACTGTGCGAACTGTTAACCGCGTCCTGACTTCGACTGTGACTTTATCATGGGCAAAAAGACCGATCTTACGAAAGAGAAAGTGGCTGAGATAGAAGTTCTTTCACGTGAAGAGTTCTCACAACGTGAAATTGCTACTCGCTGCAATGTTTCAAAATCGTCGGTACTTCGTGTTCAACGAGCTATGACTGCTGGAACATCCCACACATCAAATCGGCGAAGTCGGTGCGGTGCAAGACGAAAAAGTCCACACCACAAGAATACCGATTTCTTGTGCGCACTGTTCGGAAGGAGGGACTCATTACTTCGTCCCACTTTCGAAGCAGGTGGCAAGAGCGTGGTGTCGATGTTACGTCACGCACTATTCAACGACGTTTTCGTGAAATGGGCTGTCATTCCGTTCGCCCTCTGAGAGTTCCGCGGTTGACACCTCAAATGAAACTGAAGACTTCAATTCGCCCGCCGCCATGCAGATTGGAGCGTCGAAAAGTGGCGGAAGGTTGCATTTAGTGACGAGTCCAGCTTCGAATGCCAACATGCTACTCGTCAGCGTGTTTGGCAGACACCTGGATCGCCTGCTCCTGTTTTTCAGCGAGTCAAGCACCCCACCAAGGTCATGATTTGGGGCATGTTTTCCTTCAATGGGACAGGAAGGCTACATGTCTGCGAAGGATGAATGAACTCAGCTTCTTACTTGCATGTTCTGCAGACGAGGATGCTTCCGCAACTCAATGACTGGTTCCAGGAAAACGATGGAATATTTATGCAAGACGGGGCACCCTGCCACACAGCCCGTGTGGTGAAGCAATATGAGTGACAACAACATCACTTTATTGGAGTGGCCGGGCAATAGCCCTGACTTGAACCCTCTGGAAAATTTATGGGCTATCACGACGAAACAGCAATTGATTACTGAAATCATTCGAGTTTGGCATAATGATCCAAACATTTGTGGCATGTTGCAAAATTTGGTGGATAGCATGCCACGACGAATTGCTAAGGTCGTCGAAACGAAGGGTGGCCACACAAATTATTGACATTTGTAATTTCTTGTTTGTTGTGAACGAACTCCATTCACACCTATTTCGTTGTTTTGCATTTTTACATTTGTGTACGTTAATACGTGATAACAATTTTTTTCATAGTCTTCTCGGATCATTTGGTATTCTAAATGCATGAATCAATTATTGGCGAATATTTTTAAGTGCACGAAGCCTCTAGATCAATAGTAAGTGTACGATTAAGCATTATTTCTTCAAATTATTCGAATGCAAGATGAATAGGAGAAAAATATTCCTTGTCATGAAAGGTTTCAATTTAGGTGAAGCCTGGTCTGAATAAAATGTCGCGGTCAATTTTCAAATAAAATTGTCTGGTCATCGCATTATTTATCAAAATACGCTAATATTTGATGTCTACTATGTTGTTGGTACATATGTCGGCTTAATATATTGGGAAGGGCGTTCCATATCATGACGATTATTGATGGCTACAGATGAAAAAGTGAAAAAAATTGGGTGGTCCTAATAAAATATCGTAGACTGCATATATATAAAGAATATCACAAAAATGATAATCTTCTAATGTATATAAATTGTTTTGGGCTGGAAAAGGTGCATTTCAAGTAAGCAGAAGCAATTCAAATGCCGACCGATCGATTATGAAGCAGCCAGTTTACGATGACACTACATATTGATATTTGATATTCTTGAGATCTTGTTATTCTAGGTTCAAAATTGTATATGTTCAGACTAATGTTCATGCTGTTCAGACCAACAGTGCTGAAATGAAATACAGACAATACTCACCTGAATCATAGGGCTCAAGTTTCCACAGATGAAAATATTGCTTTCGATTGCCGCCATCACAAATAAGAAATTGATCTAAAGCCCGATTGGCCTGAAACAAGGCATTGAGAAACTATACATTTTTGACTATACATAAATTTTAACTTAATTATTTAGAGCACTAGAGAGAGATTTATGCGGTTTGCTAAATAGGTTAGCTTTTACAACTATATCTTATAGGGGGTCAGCTAAATTCACTTCTTATTCGCAAATCTTTCTAAATTATTAAGTCAAAAATGAGAAGCATGAAAACTGTCATCCCTGTAGCCTGCTGGACGGCAACTAAAGGTGCAATGACCGTTTTATCGCTTATAAGTGTACCTGTAAATTATGAATTTACATCGGTAAAAGTAGACCACCCTTTATTTGTTTTATGCTGAGCTTGTAGCAGTATTAATGCTCGCAATAAAGTCAGTGCCCTTTCTGATCACTGGTTGCAGTAACATCAAGGCCACACTCAAGGTCCTATCTTCGCATTATGAATATCATCATTGATCGAAAAGTGTTAACAATAAAGTTGCATATGTAAACGCACCTTAGAGAGGAAGATGTGACTGGAAACTGCTGATATTACTAGCATAAGAAATTTATAATTCACAGATGAAATTACTAGCCTTCTTTAACCACATGCTCCTTTATGTGAATAGGAATCAACGAAGCATTTGAATTAAATGTCTAAGACCCGTTGCCATAATTGAGGTCTAGCCAAAATATCGAATCGACTAGATTTAGGACTGGTGGGAAATAAAATCGGCATCTAAATGGTTCTTGAATTCAATCGGTTTCTAATTAATCTAATCAATGCATCTTTATTGAATAATCTAGTGATATTACTGCAATGTTGAGGCAAACAATCACATGTGCATAGGTTTTTTCCATCCATCTTTCTCCATCAGTCTAGCTGCAATTGATAGTATTTAAGTCATGCAGCTGAAATGTCTGAGGCATCATTACTTTTTAGCTATGATCGGCAATTATATCATTTTATTTTTAAAATGATATAAAATGATATCATTTTACGAATTTTATGTATCATTTTATTTTTTATAATGAAAATACACCATTCTTTATTGAAATATACGTAACCAAATAAACAATATGTATATTACGTAGCCGTGTACAAATATGCCTACAATATGCAGTTGGTTAGGCCAACAGCATCTAATGTACGAATAAGGCTAAAAATATTTAGATTACAGCCAAGACTTCAAAAACATCAAGACAGGTATTAATGAGTTAAATGTTCAATCATGGAAGTCTGAAGTAACCAGCAATATATGAGATATATACTGTACATGTAGACAGAGGCGTCGCGACCGGGGGGTGTGGGGGACCGTAACACCCCCCCCCCCAATATGAAATTATTAAAAGATTCAGGTAAAATGAGAAATATATTATTGCTGCCTTGCCTTGAGAAAGGGTCTGGACCCGAAACGTCGACTGTGTACATATTTTTTATTCATAGTTATTTAGTGGCATTAAATTACTCGGGAGTGAAAACTGATTTTTTTCACATCATTGATTCAAAATGAGAAATTTCAGGTAAACCGCCGGTTTGCCGGCGATTCAGCTCCAATATTCACTGACGTTGTTCTTAGCCACAAAAACACGTCTTGTCACAAAAAACACATCGTAATGTCGGGAAATTCTCACCCTTTCTAGACACCAGAAAGTATATGGTTAGTTGTTGTTGATGATATTGATTTGTCACGCGAAAGCGGTCAAACATAGCGCGCTGAAAACGACCTCTACCCGGGATGACTGTACATGTATATGCGAGCAGGAGGAACAGTCGCCTCGCATTTTCTTAAAAATTGGAGCATAAGGCGATGTGAGTTAGCTCTGCAAAATTTAAAATATCTAAGTGCAATTGAAATGTAATTCCAGTACCCTACCTATAATGTGGCCAGTGAATATTGGCACATAATCACCTAACGCTGAAACGCCTGCAACTCATTCTGCCTAGCTGTGTAGTGTATATTTAACCGTTGATTCATGTGAGTTCTGGCTATTGCGCTGTCCCTTGAGGAGATGACGTCATCGTTACGGTGGATTTCATCGAACCTTCCTCATACCGAGTCATTCACACGCGCACCGCGGAAAGCGCACGGTATGAATAAGGCACACCGTCTTCTCTGTGCGTAGAAGTTTATTGTTAACAGCGTGTTAACTTTCTCGATGCATACACCATCGAAAATTTCCTTAACAGTCGAGACTACGGGATCCAATTGCGCACAAATTAACTTAACGTCATCGGCATTTCATTGGCCACTTAAATAACCACCAATTAAATTATTTTTCATCTATAGGCGTCATTTCCGACCGATTAGATGATTAGGTCGGTACCTAGTGTTGGATTTGAGCATGATAGCAGTAGGGGGAAGCTTTCGAACGGAAGTTTTTGGGTCAACGCTGCAACCAAAGCCGGAAAAACGGTGATCAAAAGGAAGAGGACATTGATTCATATAGCACCACTATCACCCTCGCACTAAGAACGCCCGCGAATTATTTTGAAAACAGTTGAACCATAAATGGAAAAAGTAGGAGATATGCCCATTTGATCCGTGAAAGGGACTCTCCAATGCATGCATTTGGTGCCACCCGCATTTGGCTAAATAATGCTTCAAATAAGGTGCGTGGATACCCTTGTGCATCAGAAATTCATAGTAGGTCTCGCATGTGAAGATCCACACAAACATTCCGCAGATGATCATTCTGTAATTTATTGTAATTAGACCTATAATGAATTCACAAAAATCGAACTTCTATCAATATTCACATAGTGAAAGTTAAACAATGTTCCCAAACTTGATTTTATTGATTGTGAAGAGTTCTATTACATTAATATGAATAAAATACTGTGTGTGTTGTGATCAAGACCCTGAAAGAATCAAGATAGCATTCTGGATTCCACTCTTTTTGTGATGGTTTCGCTACCTTCTAATTATTTCATTGAGCACTTTCTGCTTCTCGAATTTATTTGTTATCTTTATGAACAAAGAAGGTCAATTATTGATGATAAGACAATTAAGCTTATGAAGAATCGTGAGGAAACTAGGCCTGCGCCTGTCAATGTTGCTCATATTCACTAAAATAATGAACTGATGCTCAATCAATCTGGTTGAGGCAATGTAAAGCCTATCTACTGGAAATATTCTTTCCCCTCAGGGAAGGAAGGTGCATCTCCAGTCCCGGGGATGAGATGAGGCAGTGCAGGGGAACTTCCCCAATTTCCCTCCCGTCAAATCCAACACTGCAGGTACCTCTTCTGTAGGATATAAACATGAAACATGTTGGAATGTGTGTGAGTATGCGTGTGTGCAATAATCAGGCAATAATCAGGCAAATTTTGGCTCTTAGTTGTAAATCAGGTAAAATTTAGCAAACACCCCCCCCCCAATGATGTTTCCTTAGCGACGCCTCTAAATGTAGAGATAATCCCGATGGTCTTTATTTACCAGAATCTTAATTATCCAAGTCCGAAATGTCGATCTTTGACCGTACTCGTATTTACAAATTTCAAAGCTTCGTTTACATATTACTAATAATTTATTCATAAGCCTATATCATACTCGTATTATAGAAACTAAGACAAGTCAGAAAAAACAAATCCAAACTAGTGTTTTTAAACTACCATCGTTTAACAATCTGTATGATAGACAGACTGACATTCAATAGCCTGTTGCTTTTTGCTGCATGAATCAACCAGGGGGGAGGACATGGGTAGAACAAACAAAAGAAACTAAATTTGCTTCAACACAAAATGTGAAGAATCTATGATTAGAAAATATAACGGAACAAAAATTTCTGATGATGTCATTTTATATCATTTTTCAAATATAAATTGATATCATTTTATCATTGCCGATCTTAGCTTCTTAGTCATCCTTTTCATCTATACCAACATCTGATCATCATTTTCAAGTCCTTATGTAAAAACGAATTCAACTGGAACGAGATGCATAAAACTTGGTGAGGTCAAAGATAAGAGCGAGATGATTAAATCATTCTTGTTCAGTGTAATAGAATTTGATAACATCAAGCTTCATTCTGACTCTATTTACTTTTCATTTATGACTTGTTCACTAGTCTAATGAGAGGCCTACTTTATAATTTATGATGATGACTGCATCTTCAAATCAATGTCAATCAACCACAAGCAAATTGAAAACAGATCATCAAAATAATGTCCCAAACGGGAATTGATGTCATAATAACATTGATGCAATTATAATATATGTGTATGTCTAAATCCCGCCTCCGCAAGAAAGTTTTAAGCGGTCAACAAATTATAAGGTACAATATGATAAAAGTTTTTCTAGCGATATAGTTCTTAGATGAAAAATTTGATAATTTGAGTGCTGATGTTACGAAATGTTTTGTCTAAGACGTGCAAACTTGATTTAAAGTGATTCACTGAAGTGATATTTACTTCTTCACTTCTGTTGGAATTCTAGTGATTTGCAACGTCAATTGATAACTCTCTCCACTACAGATTAAATTCAAATATTTTGAGTTCACATTGATGACCGCGAGCTGACGTATATACGAGTCTGGAACAATGAGCTCTTCAAACTTATCATCAATTTCTCATTTCACTGAGTGTCGAAAGACCGAGCGGACTGTTGATGTACCTACGTCAATCAAAAATCAAAATTCATCGCGTGCAGTTAATTTATCAAACAATTATCCACGATCTACTCTCAAATGTTCGGGTAGTAGGCCCTAGGTCGCATTGAAATCCATTATTCATTGCATCTCTAAGCTCCACGAGTTACATAAACATGCTCTTAATGCTGTACTGATTGACTGCGCAATTTATTCTAAGGCGAATGTCGTCAACGGTCGACATGGGTCTAATTAAATAAACCGGCCGGCGTGATGAGAAGCCGGCCTGCCGGCCGCCCGGTTTCAAAATTTCCGGCCTGGGTCGGGCCGGCGGCAGGTTCCAACCCTGCTAAATGGTGAGCTTACAAAAAACTGTCAGTCTAGTAAAAATTGCGTAAAAAATTATAAATTTTACTCGCATGACTTTTTGCACATGCAGAATGGATACAATGTCGATACATTCCAATTGCATAAAATATTGCAGCATCAGTTCACCTGAGCATTGAACAGAAAGATATCCTCAGACGTGAACAATCTAAGCAATAAGTTCCTCAGCAACCGTCTCATCATGCAAGAACTCGACAGCATGCCTTGGAGTGGTCCAAACTAGCCTAATAATAGCATCCAGAATGGAACGATTGCACAACAGGCTGTTACTCTATGTTTATTTGCCACTAATCATAACGATTACACAGTGGCAGTTTGCCTGGGAGTAGAAAAAAAGCATGAAATTCTATTTATTTCATAACTTTATCACAAAATGCCGCAAACCAAAAGATGACAAATATAGTTTTGTTTGTTTTAACTGATTAACCGGTTGGTGATTGCGTATAGCGACATATGGCAGGAAAACGTAATTTAGGCATGGTTGGATTACTGTATCGAATAACGTTCCAGGAAAGTAGGTTCTGTGTTTTCAGTAAAAGTAAATCAAAGTCATTGACATGCTGAAAGAAACTATTTTTCCTAAGATCCAACAATGTTGAAATAGATCGGTGCCTTGTCGAAATGCTGAAATGACAGCTTTTTTCATCAATTTTGAAGCAAGCAGCTGTTGTCCATCTAATCCCATTTCTTTCCTTACGTCAGATTTCCATGGTCATAACTTTTTGTTTCGTGAAGTGGCACCTAAGCACATGTCAATTTTGATTTGCTATATCACATTTCTTGTTTGCAACATGTACGCAAGATTTAAATTATCTTTCTAAAATATTCACTACG
This sequence comes from Prostheceraeus crozeri, assembly GCA_907163375.1. Lineage (NCBI taxonomy): Eukaryota > Metazoa > Platyhelminthes > Polycladida > Euryleptidae > Prostheceraeus > Prostheceraeus crozeri. Next base: position 132,651 of record CAJQUW010006456.1, on the reverse strand, counting down.
TACATTGTCATGTGCTTGTTATGATGTTTAAACGTACCAGAGGTCCCATGCGTGAAACAATTGGAACGATCGCTGGCTGTCCGGAGTCGTCACGAGTATCTGCAGGAGCTCCCATATCTAGAAGAAGTTTTACGGTTTTGCTCCGATTCATTTCAGCCGCTAATGCAAGTGGCGATCGACCTTTGTAATCCTTAACCCGTTTATACCGGCATCTGTGTTTTAGTAAAGAACGTAGAGCTAAGTCACTATCATTTCGAGCCGCAAAAAATACCGGCGTTTGAGATTCTCCGTACGTTTTAGCTTCATAATTTGCTCCAGCACGGATGAGGTAGTCACACATTTCAGGGTAGTCGACAATAGCAGCAATATGGAGTGGTGTTCTTCCACGATCATCTCCTACAAATGGTTTAATGTTACAACATTTCAATGAACGAATGAATATCACTCAAAAACTGAAAAGCAATCTTTCCTTTTTTACGACGATTCTTTATTCTTTAGTAAATAACGTGAACGAATGAATATCGTTTACTCAGTTCACAACAGAGAAATACCCTACATGATCACAAAATGGAAAAAAGATGCAAAAATATACAGTAGTGGAATTTAAGGTCCATCAAACGATATTTTGAGCATTACACCTCAAACTATAGTGGATCATGAAACAAATAGGCAATCGCCTAGGGGGGTGAAGGTTTCATAAGGCGATTACGAGACAGATAATTGGTAGCGGTGTTAGCGGAAACCATTTAACGTAATCGCCGAAACCTGAGCGGAAAATAAAATCTTGTAAATCCGTCAGAACATCATTTTAACTGTAAGCTTAGTACATTTATGCATTTCAGATAATTTCTGAATACATCGACAAAAGTACTTTTCATTAATACCAGGGCATACTAGTATACATACATATGCAAACTATGGTTACATTTACAAGAAATCGAGACGCATTGTGTTTTTGGAAGTGAAAGGCCGTGAAAAAAAAGCACAAAAGGGCCGTGAATTGTTGTCAGGCAACGTTATGCAGATCCCGAAAGAATTGACCGTCTTGTCCTTCGATTTCTATTGTCCTAGTGTATTAGAAACAAAGCAGTAGAAAAAATGATCTGCAGTATCTACTTTGGCATGATTTCTCACCGTCATGCCTGCATTTTCGTCTTTCAGCTGCTGATTCTCTTCAAACAGAATTTCAACGGTGTGTTGTTACAGAGAGAAGGAGACCTTGTCTCTCCGTTTCTAGATTTGGAAGCATTTTGACTTTTACAGGCAGCAATTTGAGTGAGCCAGATTTTTCTTCAGCAGCTAAATCATTCGTTTTTAGTGCGCCTGTGTTTTTAGCATGACTTGAATATTAGATTTTGCTTCTTCTATTGTATCCCTTACTGTTAAATTTAGTCTTTTTTTATACACGGAATGAATAAAAAAACATTGAATATTTTTGTTAAATATGTTCATGTTTCAGATTTCTGCGTAAAACGTCATTCAAATAAGAATAATAGGAAGATTTGGAACCTCTAGGATAATAGAGAATGCTCCATAGCCTTGATAGTTCTCATCGCCACCATCAAATGAATGAAAATATACGAGTAACTGTTGAAAACTATTGCTACTTACATGAAATCAAACATTTGTTTGTTGAAAGGAATTCATTACAAGGATGCCCCATTGCTCTTTGAGGAGGGGGCTACGTGGACAATGACGGTGGGTGGGGGTAAAGATGCGAAACGGAGCATTATGGAAATGTGGGAGGGGTTGAAAAACTCGAAAAAACCATTTACCGATTAGGAAACGAAAACTTGAAAACGAATTTGACATGCTCTGAATATTTTTTTTCAAATTGTAGACCCTTTTACTAAATAGAAACCCATCCATGAGCTTTAAAATAGAGAGCCATTGTCCGCATTATGTTAATTCACACATTAAGTTCTAAGTCACTAACAGCTTCTTGTACTCCACATCTCATTAAAATTTATTTATTGCCATACATACATATCTTATATTTGCGTGTCAAGCAAACAGTACTATTATGTCGACCTTTAGTATATTTGAGATAAACGAACTTTTACTTTGACTTATTTAACTTTTTCTACTCACCTTTGTTAACATCTGCTCCTAACTGCTCTATAAAGAATTTAGCAACATCAACACACCACGATCGAGCGATTTCATGAAGAACTGTTTGTCCATACTGATCCGTGCTTTCAATATCTGCCCCACTGTCAACTAAAGTTTCTACAAATTCCAAATCAATGTAGTCAATGGGTTGTTTTGTATCACCCAGGCGGGCAAAATATTGAATCAAGTTTCGATTTAAAGTCGATTTTATTTGCGAATCGATCACCTCTGACGTTCCTCCAAGCGTTCCATCATAGCAACCATATGTGTTGAGATCCAGATTAGGACATAATCCTGGTCCAGAAAGCTTCTTTATGTCTGTAAGTATTATATTTTATGAAATGCTTAGATAATTAGAGTTACGTAAGCAACATAAAAATACATACCAGAATCGTCCAATGGTGCTGTAAAGAAAAAGAAATATTGATGTAATGTCTACATGCACACGTGACAATATTCAGAGTATTCCTTATATTTACCGACTTGTCTATGATAGACGTTTATTTCTTTTATCTGCACGCTTGAATTTTTGCAGCCTTATTGGAACGAGAGACAGCACTCTTATACGTCATTAGTCACATATGTTTACTCTGAAGTAAATAGACGCACAGAAAGCAGAAAGCAATAGCCACAAAGGCACTTACAGGAGAGCGTTGATACAGAACACACAAGTTGCACATGTGAAGAATAGAATACAAAAGAAAAATACTTTATTCGTCAATACAGCGAGCAGTATACCACGATAATCAAGTACAACACAACAATCTCATCTTTCCATTAAAGATCTGCCGAAAAATGATGCTCCAAGATGTTCATGAATTGAGCAAAACTTAGGCCTGCAAGTATATCATTAATATAGATGGCAAGCAGAGAATTCTTGCCTCGACTGATCTGCAGACAATTCGGTTTTTCTGTGCTGATCGTCACTTTTTCGTATATGTCCATGCAGAAAACAAATTGACATCAATTTGAAAACTGTTTTCATCAGTGCAATCGTCAGAGGTGAATAAGAGCAAGATCATCCGAGTATGCAACAATTTTTGTATTAAAGAGAGGTCCCAAAATTGAAGCCGAGGGACGCCACTCCTGAGACCCTTCCACGGGGTAAGGAAACCATTTACTTAACCTCGTTGATAAGTGTCCACAAAGGAAGCTCTGAATCATGGAAGCGACATTTGGATTGGATTGAGAATCATGGACAAGATAGTTCAAAAGTTAAAGTGACTGCTGAGCTTAAGTCTTTCTAGATATCGATGGCCAGGATTTTGCATGAATACTGATGTGTTGATGCCAATACACCACCACTTGTGCAACCAGGGACTCTATAAGCCAAATAAGCGAATTGTCGATGGTATATATTATTGACAAATGGTAGTAAATTGACATCTCGAACAAGTACTTCGAGTAAGCAACGGATGAGTTTGTTTGAATTCAAAGAAAAAAGACGTGGCGTTCAGTAGGTGATCATTATATAACCAAAATTGTTGAGATCAACTGAAAAAGTCGTTTTTTAAAAATGATCTCAGCAAGTTTTCTTACAATACAATTTTCGCTATGAAATAATAGGTGTACATGAAATGCATAGTTTATCGGAATTCAGTTTGACTATAATTAGCCTATCATATCGAATGTGATTGGCAATTCTAAATAGCTCTCAATTTTGGATTTAGACAAAGTAGTAATCAGAGTAGTAATGTACATGTACAATCAATGCACCGAGCCCCAACTTTCATAAATATAAGCCATAACATCACTTAGCTATGATTTGACATGACAAGGATCCGGCTAGCAGATGTGTATCAGCTTCGATTTCATTACGTAGGCCTAAGCTCTTCTTGATATCTAGTGGTACCACACGTGAGATGCGCATTTTTTACTTTGGAGAAATTCTCAAGGCATTGACTATCATGGCAGGAAAACAGAAGAAAGAATAGTATTTTACATACTTTTTCGAGTCACCGATTAGTCAGGGGAGGTAGTGCTTTTTAATTAACTTCGATGGAAATGACCATCACTTAAAGACTCAGCATCTTAATAAAATCATCTTAACCATTTTATGTCACAAATTGCCTAGTAGTGAAAGATTGAATATCATAACCAAAGACAACTTTCATGATTAACTTTATATATTATTTAGATTAAAAATAACACTAAATTTATTGAATCATGAAATCATGCCGAAGATAATTGAATAAATCCATTTTTTGAATTCTAATCGCATTATGATTCTAACTATTAAACCATACAATGATTTTTATTGACCCCAGAAGGCATGCTGTTATTTAATAATTCAGACAAGTACCTAAATTTAAGAGATGGCCTGTTTGAAAACATGCTACAAATTTGCCAAGTCAACAAACTCGAACAATGAGCCAGGAAGTAGAACAAGTTTACAGATTTTTTATATAAGAAAATCAAATCATGATGCTGCTCATGAAATTTCCTTCTTAATCAACTTAATTTCTTTTACAGTATTATAAGATTCTTATCAGAAAAATTTCATTCTATTTAGTAATTTTATATTAATAGTTTCATACTGCATAAACATAAAAATCTATTTAGTATCGCATGAATAGTATATTACATATGTGTTGACTCAAAAATAACTTGCAAAGATATACCTTTTCAAACATTGGTCAATATATATTTTTATACCTCAGTAGTCGGCCTATATTTTCCACAGAAATCTGAATCAATCAAAAATTTTCCATGTACGCAAGCTAACAGAGCTACCACCTGCTCTATGTTTATAAATAAATAAAGCCACTAATTTTGATTAAGTTAAAAACTTATTCTTGGACAATGCATTTCGTCCACTCCTATTCAAGTGCAAACATGGACTGAATATAAAATACAAAATCTGAAATCGCATACTTCTACAGTAATAAATCCATGAACCCAAATTGAGAGCATGCAAACCTATGATCCATTAGACTTAAGATGTATGAACCAATAAGAATTGAGTAAATAACTTAGATATTAGAATAATTAAAACAGACTAAAGCTTCCAATATCAGTAAAGGGTGGAAATAAAATCTTTTTGCGAACATAAGTCGGGATTCTGGCGCAAAATAACGAGAGCCTCTGTAATTCCTAGTGTGAGTATGTTGTTAATGTGGTACTTAATGCTAAAATTGTTCACAGCAGTTTGTCACTCATTATTACAGACTTTTGAATGTCTTGTAATACTGCTAGGTGGAATTGCAGTGGACCTTGGGGTTGTACAACCACTTTGGAAGGTGTACCGAAACTCTCTCATTCAGACATCTTATCGTCTTCCCAAAGTACTTGTTTCCACAGGTACAATTGCTACGATTTCCCAAACCCGGTAGTTCGCAGCAGAAAAGAAGAATGGCTTCTTATAACGCTTTATTGAATGAGCGAGTATAAAGGGCACCCGCGAGGGCCAAGGGAGCAATTCTCAAAGTGGCCCTTAGGAGGACCAGTTAAGCGTTCACGTCAAAGACGGCAGGAACGACACGAGCTGTCAGCAACGCCAGCAAGCAGGAACGGTAAGGAAAGGAATGGCGCGCGCTTGAGCTCGGCAGACAGGAATTCAGGAGTCGAGTGGCCGGCGCGGAGGGAAAGAGATGGTGGTGCTTGCGGCAGTGACTTGTCTTCGCGAGAGGTGTGAGAGAGCGAGCGGGGCGGCGGTAGCTGTTTATATATGTCATTCTTTGCCTTACTGTTCTCATGCGTTGCAAAGTGACGTCACTTGCCTTCGCGATCAATTTGCCGAGGAAGGAGGAGAGAGACGTCGTCACGAAATTGAACGATGAAATTGATAAATTACATTTGATGTGAAGAAGAGCGGTAATCTGTCCTTCAGAGAGCGCATCAGAATCCTTCGTGTAGTGAAAATCACTTGCAAACGAACACTAGGAAATACACTGAATGCCTTGTTGAAGCTATTTCTAAAAGTCAGCGCAATCGGAGACAAAAGTGCGAACAAAATGAAAACTGTTGAATTTTGGCCTTTGTTCTCATGCGATGCAACAGTGTTTTGCGACTGACCTTCGTTGTCAATCTGCTCTCAGTAGAATAGAGACCACAGGAAGCTTTATCACATTTAAGCATCAACCAACATAGAGCCTTGTGTAGTTGCTTTGCCCGAGTAAAGAAGGGACAAGATTGTCATTATTTATTATAATTTATTGCTAGAAATATGCCGCATATATTTTGCTGTATTTAATTATCATTATCAGCGTTAACGTTCGCTCGATTACTTAGTCAGGTGATGAGATCGGGAAATCAACGTGCTGGACATAAAAAGCTTAATCTGATTTTGCTTCGAGCTAAATCAACATTAGATGTGACCCAATGCAATTTATCGATCTCATGGTATAAACGAATATGTGATTGCTGCTTTAGGTTAAGCAGTGATATAACTCTAACTGATAAAGGTAAGTGCTGTACTGAGCTAATCAACAAATACTTACAATTCAAGAATCTGAACTTCCGCCTTCCATTTCGATATCCTCTCCACGTTCTCTTTCCGGCAAATTTAGCTTTATTTCGGGATTTTTGTACTTCAATTTCATATGCGGGAACATCATTTCTAAAAATTGAAATCCATGATATATATTACATCAGTTCGGGGGAAGATTCACAAATACGTCACTTCAGTACTGTTACCAAACGTCATTCCATTTTCGTAGCTACCGTTGAGTTACTTATACATAATCTATTCTCGAATACAGAAGTATTACAGATGACAATAGACATGCCAAATATGAAAACAGAAAAATAAATAAGTTGAAAATGTCGATCTGTCATTCTAATCATGCCAAATGTATGCACACTATTTATAAAGAAATAAATATTATAGGCCTACTGCTGGTGTGCAAAAATAGTTGCTGCTATAGGTAGATAAGTCCAAGCAAATGAGTTTTTCCTGAGTTTGCTTCAGATGGCAAGCGATTCAATGTCTCATGAAAACCTGAAGGGTAAGCATCGGTTAAACAAAGTCACAAAATGTCATGAAAATAGTGTTGTCTGGTTCGGCACATCATTTATTTACCGACTCATGACCCAGTATGGTGTTAGTTAGTAGTGTCTGTAACTTTCGTGAAGACGTTGAATGAATTATTGTTTTTAGTGTATGACTGCATGTACAATTATGGTCAGGCATTGTTTATGAGCTAGTCATTGATTTAAGTCTTATATTTCAAATTGCTTTATAGATGTAACAATTTGACTGCTTACATGCAACCATAGAGGTACAGTAGATAATAGTGCATGCAGATAATAGAAGTATGTATTCGCCTCATGTGCTATGCCCCTAATGCAATTAGGCGGTCGATTATAATTGAGTAAAATACGCTTAGATATCCATATTCAACATGTATATTTTGAACTGCAATATCTTTCTCAGGTAATCTACTGCAGTAGATTACCTGGGAGTAGATTACCTGTAATGTGTTATAACACACTTTAACGATTGAAACAGTACTATGATTGAAAACTAAGTTCTGACTCACCGAAGCGAAAAGAATTAGCTCTTAAATGCTCCATGAGAGCTAGAAGATGTGCCAGATTCAAAAAATTGAAGACGGAATTGTCTTAGACTTCTAAACCACTAATACACTCTTACAGATAACTAATAAATTATTAATAATTACGAGATGAGTCTGAGCTTAGTTTCCAACCCAATACAAATAATAGAGTAACACATCATAAAGTGCAATTGTTAAAAGTACACCCATAAAAATTGATAGACTTGTTTTCTCGTGTGTTTGCGTTGTTTGTAGATACAACATTGTTTGTTGTAGCTTCATATGATCCATACAGCACTTTCGACATATCTTTCTCGAATACCTCGGCATGAATGTAGGCACTATCTGCTTTTTCATTGATTCGACCTGTTTTGAGTGCTGCAACCTCCTTGGATATGCCGCCTTGTACAAGTCGAGTCTTAGCAGTGCGTCGTAAAGAAGTGTTCGTAAAGAATTCGCCGTCTTTTGCAATATTTTTCATCAACGTTTTAGTGGTATTTTCAATTTTATGAATCCCCATTGGGCAGCGTTTGTACCAAACAGCTCCTTTTATTTGATGTTTCTGTAAGGGCGTCAGATAAAATGCTTTGCACGCACCATCTGGTCTATGTCGAATGTACTCTTTATATAATTTGATCACACATCGATCTGGGTTGTCCGTGTTCTGATAAACTCGAGTCTCTTTGGGGTCCATTCTGGCACATTTTAATCCATAACGCTTGTTTTTTGACATTCTTTCAACGTATTTCAAATATTCTTTATCATCACTGTCTTTACAAAGAATTAATTGAGATTCGTCTCCAAATTCCATATCATGATGTTCTTTAGCCGCTCTAAGGCTCAAATGAACTCCCAAATGATAAATAAGTGTGTGGATTAGCTGATCTGGATTTGAAATTCCAAAACTACCATTTTCCCACAATTCGTTCTCTTGTTCTAGATCAATTGGCAATGCTCTTTTCTTTGGTTTTACGTTACCGCGTTGAGCTGATTTTTTCATCTGAGCATCAAGGGAATCACGAGCACTTTTGAAATCAATGTCCGTAAAAATAGAAATTTTCCATTTCATTTCTGTATTGAAATATAGCTGTAGCATCGCACCAATGCCTTTCAACGATTCTGGAGGATACATATCTCCATCAACCTTTCTGACCTCAGCGAAGAAGTACTTCAAACAGTGATTGAGATCGTTTGGTGTAAATTCTTTCACATTTTTATATACTTTCAAAACATTATCGTCAATTCTTATTTTCCAGTGGTCATGCCAGGTGACAAAAAGCTTGAATGCCCATCTCATCTTATTCCAAGTACTTTTTGGTATTCTATTATCGATATCAGAATTAACTTCTTCCTCTGACATGTTTACAAATCTCGACGTCATTCCTATGTCATTGATTAGTCAAAAGTGAAGAAAGGAATGCTTGCTTAAATAATTAAGCTGTTTCAAAATTCATGAATTCAAATATGAAATATATCCATGGAGTCATGAGATATCATTCAGCGAACACATAGTATTATTACACTGACTTCTATGTATCACACAGCTCAAATCTACTCATATGATGCTATGGTATTCTCCTCGCCTTCGGCTCGGAGAATACCGTAGCATCATATTCGTAGATTCTGACCGTGTAATACATCGAAGTCAGTGTAATAATATTACATAATAGGACTTTCTACGGCATTGTTAATTTCTATGCATGCAACTACAGCATATTATCGAACGCTTGTCTATGTTGATCATAGCAAGTGATAGATATAGCACTTGAAGGGATGCTATATCATTTTCCTGCACGAGTTTTCTAGATATACGCACGAAGCGAAGCTGAGTGCGTATATCTATGAAAACGGGTGTAGGAAAATGATATAGCATCCCTTCAAGTGCTATATCTATTTTATACCATTTTCTATAAATATCTGTGACTAGCATTGGTCAGTATATGGACTCCTAGATATTTGCTCTCTTAATTTTTTAAATCTCTTAAAAGAATGCAGGATAACTTATTCATTTTCAAATCTGGAAAGTAAAGACAAGGTTGAATTTAACGATGAATGATCTCACAGAAGAACTTTTTCTCTCAATGGAAGGACATAACACGCATAGACGATTCAAGAAAAGATCTGACGAAGAAATAAACAATATGATCCAAAATTCCAAACCAAAAAATACAGAAAAGTCAACAAAGTGGTGCATGAAAATCTTTAATGATTGGAAAGAAAATAGACCAGAAAATATTCCTGATATAGTCGAAATGACCGACAATGAATTAAACAGCTGGCTGGCCCGATTCATATCGGAAGCATGTAAAGTCAATGGTGAAGAATACCCAGTCAAAACGCTTTATTTGATCGCATGTGGAATATTAAGACACTTACGTGATAATGGAATACAAGATAAAAACATTTTAGACTTTCGAGATAACCGTTATACATACTTCACCAATGCTCTCGATAGTCGCATGAAAGATCTCACGTATCGAGGTATTGGTATTGAAACGAAACAAGCAGATGTGTTTTCTGAAGCGGAAGAGGTCGAAATGTGGCAGAAAGGTGTTTTTGGAAATTGTTCAAGCGAAGTATTGCAATACACCGTATATTTTTATAATTGCAAATTATTCGGACTACGTGGAAGGGAAGAGCACCACGACCTGCAAGTCAATGACTTCATCATTGGAAATGATAGTGATGGAAAAGTGTATATTAAATACACCTCAAGATCAAGAAAAAATTTTAATGGTGGTCTAAGGCAAATACATTTTAAACCAAAAGTTATCAAACATTATGACACTGAAGGGAGAAAGTCTATCATATCTTTGTACAGAGAATATTTTCAAGCATTGGGGGAAACTGAAGGCCCATTCTACTTGAGGACTCTTCCAAACTTAATGAACTCAATTCGCTTTGGCAAACAGCGTGTTGGAGTGAATACACTCTCAAAAATTTTACCTATCCTTGCAGCAAGGGCGAATTTGAAAGGGAATTATACTAGCCATTCGGGTAAGGCTACATGTGCTACAAGACTGTCAGAAAATAGTCTCGACGACAAAATAATTAAAAAGCGACTCGGAAATCGCTAATCGAAAGGATTAGAAGCATACAAACGAAGACGAGATGATGATTACAATGCCTCTATTGTTTTGAATCCTCCCGAAGTTTCACCAAATTCAATCCCAACCCCAGAGTTAAAACCGAATTTTGAAGATTTAGAACCGACTTTCTTCAGTGAAATAATGGAATGTGGACCCCCTCCTCAATCTTCGAACAGAAACGACAATCAAAATTATTCTGGAATCGCACAACCAGCTCAGAACTTTTATAATTGTTCCTTCTATGTTTACAGAAAGTAATGTGCACGTATATTTTGTATATAAGATTCTTCGTTATACATAGATATCATAAGCTTCGTTATACTGCACACTTTTTATTTATACTGCACTGTTTTAAGGTAGTTATAGCACTCTAAAATACATAGCACTGGGAACTGAAAATGGTATAATGAAGATATATTACCTTTCAAATGACAGCCTAAATCGTCGGCGCGTAGCGCCAGACGATTTAGGCTGATCATTTGAAAGGTAATATATGCATTGTTAATGAATCTAAAATCTATGACATCAAAAATACAAGATTTTGATCTGCAAAAGACTCAAATCTATGACAATTTTCTACATAGCCCATGCAGCTCAGAATATTGAAGTAATCACTTCAGTAAGGAATCACTTCAATGTCATTATCACTGGGAATGCGAAGATGGGCGGTGAAGTGCTCTTACCTCAATGGTATTACATAGCAAATTAGACGGCCTTAATCAAGCAATTAGCAATTTGGATTTGGAGATATATGAACGACTTTCATAGAAAAGTGACATGTGAAATATCGGCGGACAACCCTACTTACTCAGTAACAACTCAATAATAACTCAGTACGTAGTGCACGGAGATTTTGCATAGGAAATCAAACATAATAATGTCATTGTAATATCTTGGAAGTCTATCATCATAGAAGCGGATATCATAGTACACAAACTGTTTGCAGGCGGCAATGCTCTTGTTCAAATTTTCTTCCATTAAGTTATAGATCATAGATTTTGAGTTCAGTATACAAAGATCCATACTATAAACATGAAAAAGAAATCATAATGCATCATAAAGATTCCAATCATTAAAATATCTCTTAATTTCGATTGAATTTTGAATTTTGAGGTCTGAGTTGAATATCAGATACTATATAACGTAGGTTTATCTTGGCAAACCAGGCACGATCAAAATGTCACTGTTAAATTTGAACAATATACCTGAGAATGAAATATCTGGACTGAGTGATGAAATGCTTGAATGGGTAACAACGGAAAGTGGAGAAAGATACATAACAGAATTGAGTAAAAGTTTTCAGGAAGATCTAAAGAATATGGAAGTAAATGAGGATGTCGATGACGAAATTTTACAAGTTATAACCAACGCAGAAGCAGCTGCGACACCTACATCCACAAAAATTCAAACAGAGGCACGTGAAGAGATCCAAGGCTTTCCTCGAGGAAAATAAATTGTCAACCAAGATCGAAAAGGTGCCAATCAATATTCTGGCAAATTATTTATGCTTCTTCTACTATTCGTTGAAAACCAAAGATGGGAAACCGTATTCTGCTTCATCATTGGTCTGCATTCGTGCAGCGATACAGAGATACTTAAATAGTCCCAACGTTGACAGAAGAATCAATATTATTGATGACGTCAAGTTCAAGAGGGCTAATGGCATATTGAAAGCAATGGTCAAAAAGTGGATGAATTATGAAGGCACCAGCAATGTTAAATACGATTCGATTGACAAGGATGATTTAGTGAAAATCAAAGATTATTTCACACATGACACGCCAGACGTTCTTCAGGAAGAACCATGGTTTTCGATTGTTTACTACCTTGCATTGCGTGGTCGAGAAGTTTTGCGTGACTCACCAAAGAATGCGTTGGAATTTTTATTTGATGCAAGTGGACGAGAATACATTTACATAAATACAACATACATCACTAAAAATGTACGAGTATCATTGTCAACCAAAGCCTTCGAAAATTTATCTCAAGCACGCATATACGATGTTTCTGAATGTCCTAACCGGTGTCCTGTTTCATAAGACTATACTTCTCAAAGATCAAACCGGATTGCAATTTATTATTTCCAATACCGTTGAAAAAGTACATAGACCAAACATTCTGGTACTGTGAAAAGAGATCTTTGGGTGTAAACTCCATCGGATCTTTTATGAAGAGCATTTCTGAAAAGGCAAAGCTCAAAAAGATATATATAAACCATTGTCTTCGGGTAACTGTCGTCTCGACCCTGCGTGACGGTGGGTTACAATCAAATGATATCGCGGCAGTGACAGGACACAAAAATGTTAAGAGTGTGGAAAGATATGTCAGGCGCAAGAAGGATGGAGAGAAACGATTATATTCACAGATGCTGAACACATCACTGCTATCTGTCGAAGAAATGGAATCTTCTTCAACGACAACAACAACTTCGACAACAGTAATAAAGGAAAAAATTCGACTGGATGCTTCAAGGAAATGCCACATCAGCTCAGATCCTAACAAAAAAAATGAAAATTGAGGCCAACATGGAAACAAACGTCGTGACAATAACTTTCGAGTGACTTACTTCTTGATTCTCCGTTCATATACAACGTGACAACCCGAGGCAACTACTGTTCCGGTAGCCTAGTGTTGAAACTGGTTTTTCGTACCAAAGGTCCACCTGTCGAGTCCCTAAATTATTTTTCTAATCTGAGTTCTAATGGCCTCTTCAAATGATATTTTGTCTATGACAGTTGAAAATCTTCAGCTCCGAAAGGGATCGATCAAGAAGGATAAGCTTGTGTCTGCCTTGGTAAAGTTAAAGAGGGAAAGTCAGTCAAAGAACAAGAACTCAATTGCTGCTATTATCAATCAGCAATTGCAACCGGTCGTAGAACAGCTGAAACTCCTTCTAGACAAATATCATGCACTAGAGAGAAGATTTGAGTGTCTGCAAAACGAACGACTGAACGATGCAGACCCAACAGACATTGAATTCTTCATCAATATAGCAAGGTTAAGGCGTGAAAAAGAGGACTGTTTGATAATAAGCGGAGTAGCCGAAAATAATGATGGAACAGTTACTCAAAGAAGCAACTCTGACAAAGCGATAATTTACGATATGGCGAATGAAATCGGAGGCTCAAACTTTGAAATCAAGGAAATAAATCGTATTGGGAAAATCAGCGCAAAGCAGCCTCGACTGATTCGCATCAAATGCGCTTCAATTGAAGATAGCAGACATATTTTGAAAAATTCTCGTAAATTGCGTGAATCAGTGAGGTTCAAACACGTCTTCATCAATCCTGACTTGACACAATTTCAGCTTCACAAGCAAAAGGAGTTAAGAGATATAGCGAAGCAACGTAGAAGTGATGGTGACGATGTTGTTATATTCAGAGGGCAGGTGGTTCCGCGGAATCATAAGCAAAACCTCTCGAATTTCAGTAAAGCTTTTACCTCGCCGTATTGAGTTCCCTTCCATGGTTCTTCCAAATATTCAATCCCTCGTACCTAAGCTGGATGAGTTGAAGATTTTCCTGTCGTCAATCCAGCCTCAAATCATTTGCTTGACTGAAACATGGCTAAATGACCTAATTGATCATAATCAAGTCACAATTACTGGATACAATCTATTCCGCTCTGACAGACGAGACAGACGTGGAGGCGGTGTATGCTCTTACGTTCGAAATGGCTTGCCTTGCATTGATGTCTCATCTCAATTCTTAACCTCACCCAAGTGCATTGAACATCTCTGGATGAGATTTTCAAGACACCAACTCCTAGTTTTGCTTCTTTACGTTCCACCGAGCCTTGCCGTCGCTCAGCATGCAGAAATCACTGAATTCATCATTAGTTCAACGGACATGGCGTTCGACCAAATGAACGAAAGCAATATTATTATCCTTGGTGACTTAAACAATCTTCCTTCTGATGAAATTGAGAACGCGCTTGATCTGCAGCAAATTGTGAACCAGCCAACACGCAAATCTTCGACTCTCGATAAAATCCTTATAAACAAAGACTTACGAGACCATTACTATTCTCCTACTATAGGGTGCAACTTCGGTAGCTCTGATCATTACTCAATTCATCTGAGTCCTAAGTCGAAAGCTTCTCATTCAGACTCTGTAACTGTCGAAGTTCGCAAGGTGCATCACTTCCGTTTCAAACACGTGGCCAAATTTCGTGATGAGATTCAATCCATCCCTTGGCATGCATTTTATAGACTGGAATGTGGTATGCAAGAGAAATGTGACTTGTTCTACGAATTCATCCATAACGCCCTTAAAAATATTCTTTGTACATTCGTCGAAATGAAGTCTTCTGATAAAGAATGGATAACGCCAACACTGAAACATCTCATAAATATGAAACATCAAGCATTCCGTGCTAAAAAAATTTTCTAGCTGTGAGCACTACAAAGAACAGTTAAAGATATTAATTCCTCAAGCAAAGAATGATTGGCTAGAGAGATTGA
Organism: Prostheceraeus crozeri; assembly: GCA_907163375.1. Classification (NCBI taxonomy): domain Eukaryota; kingdom Metazoa; phylum Platyhelminthes; order Polycladida; family Euryleptidae; genus Prostheceraeus; species Prostheceraeus crozeri. The sequence continues at coordinate 117,493 of CAJQUW010006456.1, read as the reverse complement.
AGAATAAACCAAATTATATATGGAAGATAACGAAGAATATTAATAATTCAAAGAAAGATATGGCTCGTTTTGAGTTCACTGATTTCTGCATTCACATCAGTAAGCGATGCTATTGAAGCTATAAGTTCCGAATTTGCGAAGTCATTCTCTGATGTCCCTGACTGGCTCGACATTGAAAGAAATCTCAAAATTTCTGAGACTGACAACTGGCATAAAAATACAAGCGTTGCTGATGTCTACGAAATATTGATAAATCTTGACATCAAAAAAGCCGGTGGAGGTGACGAATTAACCCCCGCTTGTTGCGCGATAATGCGGATATACTTGCCGAGCCAATCACTCATCTTTTTTATCTATCGGTCTCAACAACAACTGTCTCTAGTCAATGGAAAACATGTGACATTATACCAATCCCAAAAAAGCAATGCAAATCAATAAAAGACCTCCGCCCACTTACCATGATCCCGGTGCTGGCCAAAGCCTTGAACGTCTGATTTTAAAGTCGGTCAAAGTCAAATTGATTCAAACATATGGCGACCATCAATATGGTTTCCGTCCCAGATGCTCAACATTATATGCTCACATTGCACTTGTCGACGCCATAGCTAAACATCTGGACTCCCCTAATATCGACAGAGTTGTATTGTTAGCCTTTGATCTCAGCAAGGCCTTCAATCGCTTACCATACGATAAATTGCTCCAGTCCTTGACGGAAAACGAACTTCCACCTGATTTCATTCGCTGGTGTTTTAGCTATTTTCACAGAAGAAGACAGAGAGTAACACTACGTGGTTTGGCCTCAATGGAGAAAGTCACTTCATCCGGTGTGCCACAAGAATCCGTTATCTCGCCTTATCTGTTCGCCTCATTTATGGGTTCTTTATCTCCTGAACATCCAGACACAAAAATTTTCAAATACGCTGACGACTTCTACTTGTTGTTTCCGTCGTACAAGCACTCAAATATAAATGACAATATTCACTCTGAAAATAATAATGTTGCACACTGGTGTCACACACATGGTCTGGCGATCATTGAGGACAAAACACGTCTTGTGATGTTTGGTAAGTCAGGATGCTCAGTCAGCCTTTCTGTGATCTCACAATAGTACCAGAGATCAAAATACTTGGAGTGACTTTCCAACAGAATCTAAAGTGGGATTCACACATCGACAACATTACTAAGAAAGCTTCTCAGCGCATATTCCTTTTAAAGCAACTGAAAAAGATCCCTGGTATAAGCAAAAACGATCTTTTGTGTGTGTACAAGGCATATATTTCAAGCATACTTGAATACAATTGCCCTTTATTTATCAATATGTCCAGAAAATCAATAAGAAAGGTTGAAAGGGTTAGAAAACGCTGCCATCTTATTATATGTGGTCGTTGTAACAGTAATTGCAATTTATACTGCCTTCCTTCTTTGAGCGGGCAGACAAGATTGCTTTTCGTACGTTTTCAGATATTCTGAAACCGGACAACTTTTTGCGCCATTTGGCTCCACGCCGACTTACCGTTTCAGGCCATATCGAAATTCCACTTTGTTACTCTGTGCGACGGTCCTCTACTTTCTTTCCTTATTGCTCAAGGCTATTCAACAAAACTGTTTTTTCTTTTACTTGATTACCTTCTTTTCCTTAACGATGTCGTGAGATTCGCATGAACTGGTTTACAAAACTTATTTGAAAATGTTTGTAGGATTTCTATTTATCAACATACAAAAAAAGATTATCATTCATTTTTGTGTTATTCCATTTTAATGTGTTTATATTCTCCGTGCATGAAATATCATTGTTGCACGGAGATTTTTTACATAGAAATTGAGCATAATAAAAATATGACGATCTGCATTCAACAATATTTCCTTTTTGATTGTAGAATTGAATTCGAACATAGCAATTAAATCCAAGATATTACAATGTATAGTACTACCGCAGAATTGCATCTATCATACACTGTTAGTACTCTTATGGGGTCTTGCTGATCTGCTGATTATGGAGCTGCTTGTTACAATCAGCTGTATGCTGAATTTGATCAACAGCACGTTTATCGAAAAATAGCCTTTGCGGCAGCGATACTCCTCATAATCTTGTGAGGCAGGCTTAATAATTGGGATGTGTGTTCCATCAATGCATCCCACCACTCCTGAAAGACAAAAGCAATACACAATTATTATAAGAACTTTAGTTAGGCCCTTGGCTGACCAAATTGCAGCTTTGGGTGAGTGCGATTTTTTTTCATCATGACAGATTGCTGAGAGAAAATTTTGATTGCATTTAAAGAGGCATGATGCGGAAAAGCTCATGCTTCTTGGTTGAAACATTTATCATTTTTTATCGGCAAGTTTGTAGGCCGTCATCATGAGAACGCAATTAGGCTAGATACATATAGGCACATAGGACAGTTGTGATATTTTCAATATAATCAATACATGCATGTAAGTACAACAAACAATAAAGATAAACTTACCGGGGAAATGTGCAATGTCATAAAAGTCTTTCTTCATATCAAGAAACGCTTGATCGAGTGAAGGAAATTTTATGTATTCACTTCTGAGGTCGGCTACATGCTTTGAGACTCGGTGAACAATGCGGCTGACGCTTGAATCGCTGATGTTAAATATATCCCCAACTGAACGTAAGAAACTGCCATCACCATAGAATCGGAGTGCTACCAAAATTTGCAACATAGGAGAGAGTAAATAATTGCCTGCTCTTGAGGCCTCTGTGGAATCACGCAACAGATCGTGTAGCTTGATGGCGCAAGCTTTGCCCATTCGGAAGCGATCTCGAAACTCCTCGTCCGTGTACTGTAATAGCGGATCGATTGGCTTCAATCGCATCAAGGCAGGAGCACCATGATTAGTGTCTCCTTCACCATCCATGTAGTCCATGTATTCCATCAGATCCATTTGACTTCGCGCTTCATCATCAGATAGGTGATGATTCAATAGTGCAATGGCCAAGATTGTGATAGTTAAGCTGCTGATCAACAGTTAGCTGAAAAATGTTTATAGGAGTTGCTTTCGATGATCATCAGCTGTCTGTTAAATCGAATTTTGCTTGAATCATCACATCAGAAAGCCATTTTAACAATCAGCTTTCTGTTAACAAGCGTCAGAGATTCCCCTTCTGACGTCAAAACTATTTTTAGCTGTTGATAATCATCAGTTGCATTTAAATTGACTGTTGATCAATGTCAAGAGCTGTTGATTACAAGCAGGTAATTGACAAGCACATCAGCAAGCAAATTATCACAAGCTGTAGGTCAAATCATGATTTTAGCTGTTGATCACGTTGATCAACAGATCAGCAAGACCCCGTAAATCTTGACGTTCCTAATTTACATGCTATGATCAACAGATCAGCAAGACCCCGTAAATCTTGACGTTCCTAATTTACATGCTATGATTACATATGGAAAAGAATATTGCATGGAAATTCTTATATATATTGCTTGCAGAAGAAAGTTTTATCGTGCATTTTTGTTTTTTTTTTAGGAATCATAGCATGCTATAATCATGTAGATATTTTTGGCCGCTACGCCAAATTTTCGCAGTTTTCTAACGCAAAATTTCTAAGTTTTTATTTCAGATAAAACAGTATACAATATAACTTCAGAAGATCAGGAAAGTTGGCATAAGGATAATCGTGGAAAAAGGGCTAAAAACCTTGAATATAAAGGAGGAACTAAAAAGCTCAAAATTGAGATTTCGCACCTGCAATTGACAGCACGGGCGTTTTGCTCTCATAAGTTTAACACTCAGGCGAGTATAGCTGGCGTTGTGTGCCTCCCATGGTGTAGCTCATTTCTGCACAGACAGTCTGTTGGCAAGCTTGTCAAAAATATCATCTGCTTCGATGCACCATTCCCCGAATGTTGAGACGACCATCGGCACATAGATCCAATTCAAAGATGAACATCTCCTATCATCATTCTTTTGATGCTTAACTTCGGACGCCGCTGCCACTGCTGATCCTGCTGTCACACTCGCTTGAAAAATTGATGCGTGACAGTAACATCTAGGGCTGCGTCTGGTACTAACGACCAAATGGGTACCAGAATATCAGCTGGTCGGGAATTGTCGTGATCATATCTTGCTCCTTTTTCTGATTGAGGGTTTAAAAGTGCTTGCCGAGCATAATCAGCGACGGTATCTCGAAGGATGCTATGTCGAGTGCATAGATCTGATCACCTTCTACACGTTAAAGCATGGTGTCCAAAAACGTCTTGAACAGTTTCAGGATACCTCGCACAAGGCTTGTTTGTTGGCATGACCGGTAAACCAAGCCACAATTTCAATATGACGCACATTTCGTCAGGATCAACGCAAAGACCAAGACACGATGAGGGCATCGTGCGCAACCATGCGGAACTATAAGGGGCGGAAACTGACTTCAGTCTGGCTTGATTTGCTACCGAAGATCGTGCCAATAGATCGGAGAATGTTTCTTCATCAATTTTTTGTGATAGTGCCTTCTGCGATATTTTTCTGGTATCTGGTTGGTCGAGACAAAATTAACCGCCAACCATGTCATTATACAAAGCGATTGCTTCATCTATATAATGGTTGCCTTCCATGTTTGTTATGTAAACGGAAGCAATGTAAGCAGAGGCTGTGTGTCTTGAAATGGAACGCAATCCAAGGTCACCTAATCTTAGAGACAGTCGATTGAAGCCAAGCAGAATCATTACATTATAATAAGGCAAGATCCTCGAAACATTAACGGACATCATTATCAAAATCTGTGAATGCGTTGCCCGCAAGAGTTGGTGGAACAGTTCGGGAAAGATGAGACAGATTTGAATGACCAGCCGTAACTAAATAATTGCCGTAACAGAATTAGGGAGATCTGAGGATTGTCAAGGATCGGTAGCTCTCGTAGAAGTACCCAGGCATTTTTCCTTTTCGATTCTATGTAATCAAGACAAAAACCGACATCACCAATTGGAGCTCCCAAGATTTCAAAGTTTGGTTTCGAGGATGTAGGGATGAATGGCAGAAAACCTTCAAGATCGTTTTTGGCATATAGTTCACACATTTCTAGTTTGATATGTAGACCCGTAGTAATCTTGGAACTTTGTAAAGATCGCAACACTCCATGAATGACGTCTTTGGATCCACAAAATATACCATCATCCAAATACCCAAAAATCAGTCGATTTTGAGGGTCAAGAGATGGAATTACCGTATTCAAAACAAGACTGAACAGAAGATGCCAAAGAGGGTCACCTTGTTAAACTCCTGTTTGAGAGAGTACATGACCCATACTATGCCATAAATGAGGATGTTGACCATAACATGTTTGTACCCATGGCAATAATTCAGGAATAAATTTATGACACGAATCAACGACAGCTTGTCTGGATACGCTATTGAAAGCCTTAGCCATGTCTACTTTAAACACGACAAGTCATCATCATTCCAATGTTGTTCGAGATGAAGATTTCTGCATTGATGTATGAAGAAATTGAAGATTTCTGGATTGAATGATTTCTATATTCTAGAACTGTATAGATCATGGACATCTACATAGGTGTGATATCTAGATGTCTATCTTTAGATCCATTTCTGCGCTACTGAATTTAAAATAGACATTAGAGGACCCACAATGATATCTGGCAGTCCATGTGAGATCAGCAGGCAAAGATGTCGATATCTAAATCTATTAGATTACCATAGCGCGTTCGATCTAGATATATTTAGAAGTCCATGGTTCGATAATTAATAGTTATCTACCACATTTTAAGGGCAAAAAATCCATAATCAGAGGGCAGCATTAGCCGCCCGAGGATTTGGATTATTCGCCCGCAAGATGTGGTAGATAACTATATTGTTTATTGATATAAAGGGCAGCATATATAAGGTGGCCGAAACACAGATAACTACAGTGTATATTGTGGCATGGCTATGGGTAAATACATAGCTAACCATTAGGCGAATAAGTTTCTGAATCATAGTTGAAAGCATAGAACAACTTCTATGATATACGAGTAATAGACATCGCTTGAATTCAAAATTTATTCAATATTCCCTAGCAAGCAAACAAAATGTTCATTCAAATTATATTGCTCAATGATGCTTGGCCACCAACGTATTGGCGATATATCGGGTTTGGGGACGACTGAAGTGGATTTTCTGAATAACTTTTCTCTTCCACAGTTCAATGATGGTAATCGGATCAATCAACATACAGGTATGCCTTTTTCATTTGCTGCATATTTAATGAGTGATGAAACAGACGATTTGCCAGTCTTATCAGTAGAAGATTTGCAAGAAATCAGGAACATCGAAGATCAAGCAGTAAATAAATCTACAGCAAAGCAAACAAAGCAGCATGTGGAAGAACTGAGAAACTTCCTAGAAAACAAGAAGCTGCCAAATGAAATTGAGTCAATTCCATCGAAATATTTATGTCAATATCTGCGTTTGTGGTTCTCGACTATGAAGAAGAAAGACGGTGAATGTTATTCAATCTCAACGCTTGCATGCAAACGGGCATCGATAAACAGGTATCTTCAAGAAAACGCTGGTTACAATTTTATCGGAAACGATCAATTCCGTCTGTTTGAAAAAACTTACAATGCTGTTCGACATAAGATTTTAGTGACAAACAAAAAGTCCTGTCATGCAACATCTGGATACCAAACATTTGAAAAAGAAGACATGGCTCGCCTTGACTAGTATTTTGATCGTTCAACACCACAACGTCTACAGCAAGAATTTTTCTTTAACATCATTTACCACAACGGGTTTCGAGGAAGAGAGTGGATTAGAAATTTGCGAAAGGAAGACATCCAAATTTTTGTTCCGGACCCGATGAGTTGAAATACGTATGTTGCTGTTGTGAAAGATGAAAATGAGAAAAACGTCCGCAGCAATGATTACCGCAATATTCGTCAAGTGGCAATGTACGAAATTCCCAACAGTGCAAAGTGCCCAGTAGCTGGGGTGGAGAAATATTTATCCATGCTACCGACTGAAAATCCAGCTTTATTTCCCAAGCCCAAGTCCAAGTGGACAAGAGAAAGCTTCTACTGTAAAAAAGAAGTTATTGGAAAAAATTCGCTCCAAGACCTTATGAAAACAATATCAAGGGACGCTAACCTTCACGGCACGTATACGAATCACTGTATTCGAGTGTCTTTGGTCACTTGGTTAAAGGAGAATGATATTTCAAAAGACCAAATAAAAGCTGTCACGAATCAGAAAAGCGACGCCTAAGTTGATAGATATAACAAGCGCATGACATCAGCGAAGAAAAGGAAGTTGTCTGAGAAAATTACTGAACAACTACGCGGATCATCGAATTCATCAATGCCGATGCCTTCGTCAAGTACATGTGCAAGTGAAGCAACACAAGATGAACAACTACATGTAAGTGGATCATCAAATTCATATGCAATGGCGCTGCCTTCCACAAGTGCAACAACACAAAATGTTCAAGTGAACCAAATTGTGATGACAAATGCAAGGAGCGAAGCTCAAGTGGACGAAAAGCCAACGTTGGTATTAGAGAAAAACGGGGCAAAAGTATTTGTATATTTGTAGATAGATGTTGAATTTTCTTTAGAGAACTATTCGTATTAACATTTACAAGTGGACGTTATCAATCTGAGAAGCCCGCATATGCGGGCGAATAATGTTTACCATGTTTTGTATTAAAATACATGCAAATTTCCGAGCGAATAATGAGATTTTGATTCTATTCACAGCATAAATTGGTACATAGCCCGCTATATCAATGAACAATAGTTATACAGCTACTCCATCCGTACTCCATACAAAGATATAGCACTCAGTTCCCCTCGTACTATATTTTGGAATGTCGCACGGATGTCGTAGCTGTATAACTACAGGGTGAGGCGTAATTCTGGAGACATAGGAAAAGTTATATTTTGCACATAACTATGATGGTTAACCAAATTCATCACTGCTATATTGGGTAAATACATGCAATAAGCATTTTACTTTGCAAAAAAGTTACTGCGAACTCAAAGTTGAATTACATCAGCTTCCCCTTGGATCTAGAATAAGATGAAAACAATTTATTTTGATAGGAATTGGTATTCAACAAGACACAAGGAAAAGAAAGGCTAATCACATTATATGTTCTATGTGGGAGGCGTTCTGTTGCACTGTAGACACAACAGGACACAATTTTTCCAGTCAATACGAACACGACTCAAAACATCCGACGAAATGCAAGCACAGGCATCAACAATTCTTTCTTGCAAGTGATCCACATCCCTGATCTTCTTAGATAGAATCACTCCAATATCTCCAATTTTGATGATTTATTTCACCATTAATATTAAAACTGGCTTCGTCGGTGAAGAGAATCATCGATGAGAAATTCGGAGATTCTTCCATGCGCTGTAAAGCCCAATTACAAAACTCCACCCGTCTGTCGGGGTCATCTTCACAAAGATGCTGTAGCATTTGCACCTTGTACGGATGCCATTTGAAGGCATGCAGAATTCGAAGAGCACTGCGCTGACTAAGTCCTTGTTCATTTGTGAGGACTTTTGGAAACCGCAGCTAAAATAGAGATCGATGACGCTTCATCTGTCACAGAGAGACGTCTTCCACTTCTCTCACGGTCGTCCACACTTCCAGTTTCCTTAAATTTACATATGAGTTTTCCAACGGCACTATGTGTAATTAGTGGTCGGTCGGGATGTCGACAACTGTAATCATCTGCTATTGCTCGGTAGCTCCCGATAGCGTCGTGCAAAACGACATCAACGCGTTCTTCTTTCGACAGTGCCATAACAGCGTTGTAAAGCTCTATGGTAATGAAGTGATGCTTTAAATGCCGAGTATGTGAATAAGTGACGTCTTTCTTGAAGTTGAATAATTATCAATCAATATCTTGCATAGGTATCTGTATAATTAAATATTTGAATTATCTGTATGACTGAAATTGACTTGTAGTTAAATGAATTCGTCATTGAAATTTGTATGGTACATCAAACTTGGGCAAAAATGGAGAGATTCCCATTGAAAATAATGTATGTCAGATTCCGAGTATATTCCCTATGTCTCCAGAATTACGCCTCACCCTGTATATTGCATCGCAATGTCATGTTAACTTTGATTAGTCTATTGAATATTCGATTGACTTTGACGTAAAGGAGTTTTAATAACTTACGACTGTTCAAATTTTGAATTCATTTCGATTACTGATTCCGACGGTGTAATTTTTGAATTCCTCTTCATTGTCTCGAGGATATCATATTTCCATTGATGTGCTGCTGAAACTGAAAGGTTAATGTGAATTCGTAATTTAGGGTGACTGTTTCTCAAATATCAAATCAAATCAAAATCAAACAAGCGTTTATTTCATAACAGAAACAAGTCACAGCCATGTCGTTGAAGTTAGCACCAACTTCAACACCAACTTTTTGAATAGAGTTTGTACAGAATAGGAAACCACATGTTTAGGTACTACTGATGACGCAGAGTTTGTACAGCCAAAAAGTTTTCCAAAATTCGAACTCCTTCAACTTCAAAATTCAAATTTAAATTCGAAAAATTGGTGCAAGTATTGGTGCTACCTGGTTAGCGAGTTTGTACAGCATTCCGATGGAAAAATTTAGATACAAGAGCAAAAGCCTGAGTTTGTACAGCAACTTCCAGCACTTTCCTTACACGAACAACCGGACAAAACCGCCAAAAACCGATTTTTTCAAAAAATGATAAGATTTTCCAGAAAAGTTCTTGGTGCTACATGGAAAATGAGTTTGTACAGTGCTCTAACCAGTGGAAGAGTGTTCTACTAATCCAGTCTGAGTTTGAACACACACTTCTCCGACACTCCAGCACTCCTACGACCGGTAAATACCGGTTATTGTACAGTAGCTACAAGAATACTGCCCATTTATGAACAAATCAATTGGTGCTACATGGAAAATGAGTTTGTACAGTGCTCTAACCGGTGGAAGAGTGTTCTACTAATTCAGTCTGAGTTTGAACACACACTTCTCCGACACTCCAACACTCCTACGACCGGTAAATACCGGTTATTGTACAGTAACTACATCATCGATGCGATGGTTTTGTTTCAAAATTCAATTGTCGGTTGAATCGCTATCTTCCACCAGTGAAACGAGTTGAAACAATATTTTGTTTCAAGAAATGTTATTGTCCATCAAAATATGAACTCTGCTGAGAATGGTGCACAAAACTCTGGAAAAAGCCCGAGTACGTCATAAAGGTCACGGGTGGAAAGCTTGATGTAGGCGGTACTCCAAAAATCAATAGCTGCACCAAATTCAAATGTTGACATGGGAGAAGGACGACAGATGAATATCGAGTTCTCAATTTTTACATACTCTATTACAGTGGGAAGCACAGCATAGAAAGGTCAGATAGGATAAAAATGGCTTGCGACATTTATGCAATGAAGACCGAATATCTTAGATACGATAATGATCGGACAGTCCGAAGCGCATATAGAAAAACAACTACAAGGTATAGAAAAGAGGAACATCGCTGAAAATGCTTGTACTAAGTTGTGTCAACCAATTGTAGTCAAAACAATTACAAATGCACTTAAAAATCACCGCAAAAAACAGCAATCTTGATAATTAGTGTTGCTTGTAATTCATCACTAATATCTGGAAAACAATCGAAGGTATGATAAATGTAACAACTGGATATACTTGTCCATAGTCTAGCTGATAGGACGAAACAATGGAAACCGTAGAATACAAAGGGAAAAGGTTTGTCTGCATATGTGAATTTGAGGTACCGCGGTTAGGTATAAGTAAAATCCGGAAAACAATCAAAGGTATTGTTAAGAAGACCGATTGCAGACATAATGTCGTATATTTCATTAACAAAGCATTACGTTAAAATTGAGACCATCACTCACCACACAAAGGTCTGAACAGCAGTCCGCGATCATGCGCATAGCTGAAACACAGTGAATCTCAAGTGTCATGGAAATCTCACGTCACAGGTATAAAAGTAAGAATTGTACAGGCTTGCGTATAGCCTATACGATGAACCTTATATGACCAAAAATGTGACCAAGCGATAAAGTTTTTAAAATACAAAAGGAAATGGTCGGGATAAGATCAATTACAACAAATTTCATGAATGCTCATGACAAGCGGAATAAAGTAGTGGTCAAAATATTTCAATTTCGTGTTCACACTCAAAAAATGTTGAAGACTTATCGCTCAAACATGAGAGCAGGGGAGTCATAATCGTAGTTGTTGAACAGACGCTCTCTGTAATCAGTCACGCATGTTCAGATACACTACATGCTCACTAAGTTGATAATTTGAATAATTTCAAATGAAAGAATGTGATCACCAGATGTCTTAACGAGCGGTGTAGAAGGCAACCTACTGATTTTCAAGTTATGTCGTACAACCCGAAGTATAGCTCCTTCAAATGAAATATGCGTTACATTGCAATAACCGCAATGTAGGTTCAACCCAACTGATAGAAATAGGAACTTGATTTTCTGAACCTTAACTGATGATGTTAATCACCGGATGTATCAAAAATTGTATCACAGTCAGGCAGGCTAGTTAGGCTCTCAGTTCCGTAGCCATAAAATGTTGACATATAAAACTTACGGGATATATTCATTGCTAATCTCATTTTTGTTGATTTGTTCATCGTCAAATATTTGAACAATTAGATCTTTTCATGTGCTAATACTAATTAAATGATGCTGTATAAATGAGCGTAAACCTAGCAAACTTACATATTACTTCATTTTCCTATGTGAAAGTTTGTAATTCTATGTGCCATTTAAACATAAACAGCCGCGAATAGATTAAGAAATACAAATACACGCAATTCGCTGCAAAAGATGGAATTTCGACCTTCAGTCATCCGCCAAATTTTTAAATCAACATGTGATAGTTAAGTGACCTTGATCGTTGATTGTAGATGAAACTATTGAACATGCAGTGTATAAAAATATTGCAGGATTATAATTACGATAGGCTGGCTTGGGGAAATGCAACATTAGGTAAATGCGATGAGGTTGTAGCCCAAACCAATAGCTCATAGCCAAGAAACCGTTCAGTTTGCATCCATATGTGCCTGCATATAGCCAATCTCTAAGGCATTTTATTTCGCAAAAGTATTGCATACCACCCTGGCACTTGGTGAAAGATTTGGCAGTTTTTGAAAATTGGGCCTTATTTGCTTTACTCTGCAACAAATTTTGTTTGCTGTCAAGAGAAGCAAGCTGGAATTAAACATGGGCGACCTTTTATATCACAGTAAGATGTCAAGTTCATCCACACGAAATAGCGGATTCGATCGAATACCTCTTCATTATTTACGTAGCCCGATCGATTTTGGTAGTGAAAACCAGGTCCGGGGTAAATGCGACAAGGCCCATCGAGATAGGTGCGACAACGTGCAAAATTTTGATTTTTGTCGCTTAAGTTTTTGATACACTCCTGCATGTGTCAATAAAATCGTCACCAACATATTTTGAAATCATAGATGTCTCAAACGACAATAGGGTGCAATGCTCAAGATCCAAGCTTGTTTCGAGTTCATGGATTTCGATCGATTAATAACAGCTAGATGCCATTTCAAGTCAATCAAACGAAAGGAACTACGTCCAGAAAGAACGAGAAACCTTTACGATATTTAGGCCTAATTCTGATATTCTTTTCTCTAATGCGCTCGTATATTTCTAAAATAGGCTAATTCTGTTTTTGAACGTATATCAGTTGTAACATTTCATGCATGTATCGTATTTAAAAATAGGCCTATTCAGCTTCAAAATACGCTTACATACTATAAACACTGCCCATTTTTATCTCACATAAACATAAATCTACACTAGGTGACATGCCACGCGTTATTCAGGCGCAAATACGGAACACCCCAAACATCCGTGGTTAAGGACATTCTATTCTTCTACCCGCGTATATATGCGCTGCACTAAGAGTCAGAAATCACTTGATCTGATGCTGTTAAAACATGGGAGATGTTTAAGAATACGCGCGGGCGAGCGTTTATAGTTTGCGCGTCGTCCACGGTTGTTTGCGCTGCCACTTGAACCACTAAGATGAACCGCTAAGCATGTTCTGTCTTCCCTGAGCATGAAATTGAGGTCCTATCACATTGTTTAGCCTCTGATACAGGCAGACACATGAGACGCAAAGTCTATATAACAGGACTGCCAACTATACTTACTTATATAACTTATATTGCAGCAATATCCCGCATAGCCACGAATGTTTGGGGTCATGTGTAATTACGCGTGATTGAGCGTGGCATGTCACCTAGTGTATCGAAATAATGATCTACATCAATTGTGCAATCACAAATAGACCAAGATCCACTTCTATATGTGAAAATGTCTATTCTAGGTAGCGATAAGGTAGCACTTAGGATTTTCTTGTAAAGATCAGTTGCTCTATTACCAAGATAGGAGCGAAACACATCACCGTCATTTCATACTACATTCCCAACACATCATCGGAGTTTAATTCGCAAATCTATATGAAAACGTACTCAGATGCAAAAACACCCAGACCATGTCGTATTTACCCCAATCATGAGGTAAAAGAGACTTTGAAGTCACTTACTTTGACATCCAACTTAGAGAAACTTATCATTCAATGATCATAAATGGGCAGTATTCTTGTAGTTACTGTAAAATAACCGGTATTTACCGGTCGTAGGAGTGTTGGAGTGTCGGAGAAATGTGTGTTCAAACTCAGACTCGATCAGTAGAACACTCTTCCACCGGTTAGAGCACTGTACAAACTCATTTTCCATGTAGCACCAATTGATTTGTTCATAAATGGGCAGTATTCTTGTAGCTACTGTACAATAACCGGTATTTACCGGTCGTAGGAGTGTTGGAGTGTCGGAGAAGTGTGTGTTCAAACTCAGACTGGATTAGTAGAACACTCTTCCACCGGTTAGAGCACTGTACAAACTCATTTTCCATGTAGCACCAAGAACTTTTCTGGAAAATCTTATCATTTTTTGAAAAAATCGGTTTTTGGCGGTTTTGTCCGGTTGTTCGTGTAAGGAAAGTGCTGGAAGTTGCTGTACAAACTCAGGTTTTTGCTCTTGTATCTAAATTTTTCCATCGGAATGCTGTACAAACTCGCTAACCAGGTAGCACCAATACTTGCACCAATTTTTCGAATTTAAATTTGAATTTTGAAGGTGAAGGAGTTCGAATTTTGGAAAACTTTTTGGCTGTACAAACTCTGCGTCATCAGTAGTACCTAAACATGTGGTTTCCTATTCTGTACAAACTCTATTCAAAAAGTTGGTGTTGAAGTTGGTGCTAACTTCAACGACATGTCACAGCCTCCTTTAATGAGAATCGAGGAGGTTTGAATACATTTATGATACAAGTGTTGTAATGAAGCATGCCGCATACAGTCACTGTTCAGAATCAGATGGTAGATGGCATGTTCACATTGGTCGGAGTTGATTCAAGGTAGACCAATGAAAAAATTGTTCCATTGATGAAGTCAGAGATCGAATGAGACCGTATGGTGGCGAATCATAGGTTTATAAGTACATTTCATTACAATGTATAACTTAAAATTGGTTGACGCAGCATATTTTCAGTCTCGCAAAGTATAACAACGATACCTGATGAAAAGGGCATGTAATGCAGCTAAAGCGACTGATTGTGCAACATAGCCGATGAAACAACGAACCCATTTAGTTTGCGAGACGTTTTCAAATGTGGCAAAATCAGACGGTGACTTCGATCAGACACTTTTGGCATAAGATGATGTAGAACATGGTCGCGATTTTGTAATGCAATACGAAAAAGACGCAGAGACAAAAGTTTTCTTCTGGAAAATATATCCAGGAGATTAAATTTATTGCAAAAACGCACGTTGTAGCCATAGATGATTTGGAAAGCTCTCTTGCAGATAGCTAGCAGTTTCGAATCTAATGTGGATTCAGCGTTCAAAAAGACCGGCGAAGCATACTCCATTATAGAGCGAATAATGGAGTTGAACACAATTACCAATTGATTGTGATTTTGAACAGACTTAAGAACACGGAGAACATATAGACGTTTTGAGACTTTAGAAACAATTTATTCAAAATGACTTGAACAAGTCAATTCGTTATTGAAAATAACACCAAGAATCTTTGTACAAAAAACGTTATCAACATCAGAGACTGGTTGAACAGGGAGAGCAGAAAAATTGATGTTCAAAGCTTTTGTTTTCATATCATATATGAATTATAAGTTCACATTGTATCAAAACTTTTGCTGCGCATCCTTCAAATATCAAAAAGATTTCATCAAAATTCGTTGATTTCTTCTACAGTTCCAGAGCAGCAATCTGAGTGGATGTGGATTCAAGTCCTTCCTAAAGTGCGCAGGTCCTATCAGACGCGCACAATTTGATCTAACAGTTACGTGTACTTATCTCATTCATTAATGATTTATTAACAAGTTAAGTAAATCCAATGCATGCAGGATGCATATGAAGGCGCGGCTTGAAACGCCATGTTTCAAAGATATTTAGTTCATCAAGAACGAGCCTTGCGTTTAAAAAGTGATGACACCACTTTAGTTTTGAGCATTCGAGAATATTCTGCGTCATAGCCATTTCAAATAACTTCACCGCTATAAATACATGCTCTTGCCAACTGCTCAATCAGCTGAATCAATGACGCCTCAATGAAATATCAATATTTGAATCTGCATTGTGATATAGACAGAAAAAGATAACTTTCATGTCGCTTCTGTCTCCAAATATCAGTGACAGATGCATTCCGATGAATCGATTAATCATTTTAACTAAAAGAGTAATTTTTTACACAATATATGGTGGTTCCGTTTAATAATCACATCAAATTAGGAAAGCAGAAAACTGAAGGCCGTTCTTCAAATTCCTGAAAATATTCATACACTAGCCTGTGCCAGTACTACTAACATAAACTTGTGTTTAGTTACTTATAAAGTACGTAATTGTTTGGCCATTCCTGGATATCATACACCATGTCAAAAATAGCCTCTGGCTTTCTCAGGAATAAAAAAAACAAAATTTCTAATATACCAAGCTTTCGTATTCCTTCAACAGGGTATTCAATAGAATACACAGATGTTTTACAGCCGTAAATCAATATTCAAAATTATTACTTAGATATTTCGAACAGCTCATCAACTACAGACAAAGATAAGAAAAACATGCATGAACTATTAAATGAAGATACAAAGCTAACTATGGTAAGACAATTGAAGGCCGACCAGCGGCTTAAAAATTAACAAACAACTATATATATAGTAAACACTGTGTATCAATTTGTGGAATACAAGAAAGCATAATTCACAAAAAACATTAGAAAAGTATTAAAAGCTTATATAAAAGGAAATACAAAAATGAATTTATCTCAAAAAAGGTAATAATGTCTCGCCGCAGCAACCATTAATCAAATTATTCTCATTATGTATGAAAATGGCCTCTAAGGATTTTCTCTTGGCATTGTTGCGTTCACTCTTTAGGATTTTCCAAGATAAACTATTTCGGATATTGGTGTTGTGTTCTTCAGCATGCTGAAAGAATTTTGATGAACTTGAGGTTGTATGCTCATTGAGTCTTGCCTTAACGGTGCGAGATGTTTCACCTATATAGCAATTCTTACAAATCAAACACGTAATCTTATAAATAACAAATTTACTGTAGCACTGTTCAATGCCTTCCCCGGTCTTGCACTCCAGCAATTTGTATCACAACGGGGCTGTTCCTTAGTCCTTCTGAATCTCAGACTTAAATTTGGTTCAGTCTCAAAAATAATTCTGATTTTATCGCAAACTTCTGTTCTCTTAGCAAGGTTGATTATTTCGCGGCGTTGCCCTTCTCCATAATAAGGTAATTTTAAGAAAGGTCTCGGTATGGTGTTGTTTTCATCATTTTTCTCTCCTATATCTGTAAACCATTTTCGAATGACTTTCATAGGGTAACCGTTGCTTAAAAATCTTTGGGTTAACCTTGTTTTACTATCATTCAAATGCTGTTGAGAACAATTTCTTTTGACTTGATGGTTTTCACCTAATAAAAGAGCTCTTTTACGGCTCGTTGGTACAAAAGAGTCATGCGGTAAACAAGTGTCACTATGTAAATCTTTCACAAAAAGAGCAAATTCAAAAGCATTCAAAGAGTTCATACGAATCAAAGTATCAAGATAAGGTAATTCATGATTAATAGGGGTCTCCATAGTAAACTTGATAGAAAAGTGTAAAGAATTAACAAAAGATAACAATTCTTCGTCAGAACAACTATAAAGAACAAAAATATCATCAATATAACAAACCTAGAAATTGATAAAATTACTACAAAAGACATAGTACATGAAAATCGAGGCAAGAACTGGTGCAGCATTATTCCCCATAGCAATACCATTTGTCTGTTTGAAGCCTCTTCCTTCCAGAAAGCAAATATCTTCTTTTGTACACAATTCTAATAAGTGCAAAAGATCAGAAGTCGATAAAATGGGAAAAGGACTCGAATTTCTTCCAGCAATATAAATATTTTTAACACAATCAAACAAGTCCAAAGAACTTGAAGACTCAATAGGAATACTTCCATAGAGGTTGGAGACATCCAAAGAAGCGAATTTGATCACAGTTCTGTCTTGTTGATTGTACATGTAATTGTTCAACTTTGTGATAAATTCGGACGTTGATTTGATGTAGGATAACACGAATTGCTGGAAGAAATTCGAGTCCTTTTCCCATTTTATCGACTTCTGATCTTTTGCACTTATTAGAATTGTGTACAAAAGAAGATGTTTACATTCTGGAAGGAAGAGGCTTCAAACAGACAAATGGTATTGCTATGGGGAATAATGCTGCACCAGTTCTTGCCTCGATTTTCATGTACTATGTTGAACGTGATGTCTTTTGCAGTAATTTTATCAATTTCTGGGTTTGTTATATTGATTCTCATACGATGATGAAAGTCATCCCAATAGCCATTTATAATAGAATATAATGCTTACTAATTTAAATTATTAGTTAAAGTAGTCCTAATGAGGACTGATGGCGTTCTCCAATCCGCAAGTGTACAAAGGCAATGCTACTGTAACCATTGGATTAATCAGTTCTTAAAAGAACTCAATGTAGCTTTCTCGTGGCAACGAATTAAAATTGATCAGCTTTGGCCCAATATCTGGTAAAAATGGAAATCTTAAGACTTGTAATACTACTCATTCTTGCTGTTAATATACTAATACCATAGATTCCAAACACTGCCGTATACACGTTCAAAACAGACGTCTAATATACTGTACCGACTACAGATGCTTATAGTGGAAATAGAATAAGACAATGGTCACCATAGGTTAAGGAAATTAAAAATGGATATCATAAAACAACAGGAAACCGATGAATAAAAATTGGAAAAGTGGAGGTAAAATATGGAAATACAACGATGCTACTACACCGATTACAAGTGAACTATATCTGACACCACACAAAGTGGATAATGGAAGAGTGGATAATATATAAGAGTGGATATAATAATATAAGAGTGGATAAGTGGAAAGTGGATAATGGAGGTAAACAATAGAACTACAATGACACTCTACTACACCGAAAGCAATGAAACTATACACACTATACCTAAGACTACACTATACCTAAGACTACACATGGAAAATACTATTTCTTCACTTGAATTTCGTCACAAAGATAAATCAGACATCATTCAATTGTTGCGTTTCCCACATGTAAACTGATCCTGTCATTAAATTCATCCCATCAATAAATACAGTATGCTTTTTGCGATCCGCACATGTAAACAAATCCTGTACACCAATCTTTGCCTTTTCGATTCCCACAAGTAAACAGATCCTGTTCATCCTCGAATCCCATAAAGATGCAATCGCTGTGTGATAAATATGTAATCCGCCTTTACACAAACTTCGCCTCATACATCAAGACTTAACAATGGGAGCTCTCTCATCTCCCGTAAGCCACGCTAAGCGCTCTGTATTCACTCTTCACCGCCCCCCATACGATGGCTACAAGTCATTGTTCACCTATGCAGCAAGGCATTAAGGAAAATGTGAGTCGTTTGTTGGTCGCGTGCCTCATTGAAATTCACAGAGTGAAGTGAATTGTCGAGCCGAGAAAAGACCATATTTGTGAAGCGATTCATTATGCCTTGTGAGAGCCTTTTCTGTGTAACTCATGAAGTCATGCTGAGAATAACCTCTAGATTTCATGATATTTAGTGTCTTGTTAGTTTTGTGTACAGCGTCTTGTAACTTCGAGCATATTCTACAATATCTGACTACCTGCGACGCGAAAACATGAAGGGCCATCTGTAATGGAATCATGCTCTCCGGAAAAGTCAGTTGCACCACAGAGAAGTCATCTACCTTGTGATATACTGAAGTTCTCAAGCTGTTCTGTGAGATTTGTATTTTCACATCAAGGTAAACTACCTCTTTATTGTTATCACCATTTCTCTCCGCCAACAAGTCAGGTGGATAAATTCTTTGAATCAACGAATTAAAGTGTTTATAATTGACAACACATATATCGTCTATGTATCTTGATGTAGGTGATAACAAGCGTGCTAAATGATATTTCTTAGTTTTTATCAAATTTTGCATAAAAACATATTCGCAGTGTAAGAGGAATAGGTCAGCTAGGAGGACTAGAATTTCCTCCCATTGGAATGCCTTTAATCTGCCTGAAAACTAAATTACCGAATGTGACGTAGGTCTGTGATAATAGGAAATGTATGGCTTCTTTTAACTTCTGTTTATCAAAACAGTGATAACCATTATATTTTTTCATTGAGCAAAAGGACTTATCATATCCAATGCAAATAAATTTTCTATTTGAGGAATTAAACACCAAATCCATAATAGCGAATATGTGATCTTCAATCAATTTTTGATCAAGAGACGTATACAAGGTTGAAAAATCGAAAACTTGCAATGAATGAACTTGTGTCGAATTTAATCTGTGTAGAAATTCTTGTGTGGACTTTATACTCCAGAAGCAATCGAAACCGCTGTTTCTCTTAATTGCCATGCAATATCTCTGAAAATTGTCACGCAAAATACTTAAGGCTAAATTTACTTTGATGGAAAGCTTTTTCGATGTGCATTGTCGTGCTCCTGCTATGAATCTAAATTTGCATGGAGTTTTGTGAAATTTTGGAATCCAATATAATTTTGGTAATTTTCTGTCTTTTTCACAGACAGATAGTTTAAACTCGCTTTTCATAATTGTTGTGTGTTGCTCAATTACATTCTGCGCTAAAATTTGCTCTGGACCATAGGTATCATTACCCGATATGTTCGACGTGGAAATATCAATTCCCAACTCGGCTAAGAGAATTTGGAGATAAAACTTTTTGCAAATGAAGGCATAATTATTAGATGCTTTATCAACTGGCGTAATTATGACGTCATTCTGCAATTCTTTCAGATTTTTACCCATTTTGACATCAATCTTGTGTCGATTACTGTGTGCGCGAAATCTATTCGAGGATTTCTTGGCAAGATATATTCGATCTTTAATCAGTGCCATGATTCTTGATTTCCACGCTGAGAATAAAGTAGCCTCAAGCTTCTCTTTCTTACTTATTTTTGTATTATGCTCATCTAATGAATTACTAATTTGAGTTGTTATGGCACTCCAACTAAGGCTTTTGGGGATTCTGTGTTTGGCACCAAAACTGAAGAGTTGACGTAAGTCTACGCGGATGATATTTTTGTTCTTTATAGTTGTTCTGACGAAGAATTGTTATCTTTTGTTAATTCTTTACACTTTTCTATCAAGTTTACTATGGAGACCCCTATTAATCATGAATTACCTTATCTTGATACTTTGATTCGTATGAACTCTTTGAATGCTTTTGAATTTGCTCTTTTTGTGAAAGATTTACATAGTGACACTTGTTTACCGCATGACTCTTTTGTACCAACGAGCCGTAAAAGAGCTCTTTTATTAGGTGAAAACCATCAAGTCAAAAGAAATTGTTCTCAACAGCATTTGAATGATAGTAAAACAAGGTTAACCCAAAGATTTTTAAGCAACGGTTACCCTATGAAAGTCATTCGAAAATGGTTTACAGATATAGGAGAGAAAAATGATGAAAACAACACCATACCGAGACCTTTCTTAAAATTACCTTATTAT
Organism: Prostheceraeus crozeri; assembly: GCA_907163375.1. NCBI lineage: Eukaryota > Metazoa > Platyhelminthes > Polycladida > Euryleptidae > Prostheceraeus > Prostheceraeus crozeri. The sequence goes on along the minus strand of CAJQUW010006456.1, from coordinate 96,351 downwards.
GGAGAAGGGCAACGCCGCGAAATAATCAACCTTGCTAAGAGAACAGAAGTTTGCGATAAAATCAGAATTATTTTTGAGACTGAACCAAATTTAAGTCTGAGATTCAGAAGGACTAAGGAACAGCCCCGTTGTGATACAAATTGCTGGAGTGCAAGACCGGGGAAGGCATTGAACAGTGCTACAGTAAATTTGTTATTTATAAGATTACGTGTTTGATTTGTAAGAATTGCTATATAGGTGAAACATCTCGCACCGTTAAGGCAAGACTCAATGAGCATACAACCTCAAGTTCATCAAAATTCTTTCAGCATGCTGAAGAACACAACACCAATATCCGAAATAGTTTATCTTGGAAAATCCTAAAGAGTGAACGCAACAATGCCAAGAGAAAATCCTTAGAGGCCATTTTCATACATAATGAGAATAATTTGATTAATGGTTGCTGCGGCGAGACATTATTACCTTTTTTGAGATAAATTCATTTTTGTATTTCCTTTTATATAAGCTTTTAATACTTTTCTAATGTTTTTTGTGAATTATGCTTTCTTGTATTCCACAAATTGATACACAGTGTTTACTATATATATAGTTGTTTGTTAATTTTTAAGCCGCTGGTCGGCCTTCAATTGTCTTACCATAGTTAGCTTTGTATCTTCATTTCATAGTTCATGCATGTTTTTCTTATCTTTGTCTGTAGTTGATGAGCTGTTCGAAATATCTAAGTAATAATTTTGAATATTGATTTACGGCTGTAAAACATCTGTGTATTCTATTGAATACCCTGTTGAAGGAATACGAAAGCTTGGTATATTAGAAATTTTGTTTTTTATTCCTGAGAAAGCCAGAGGCTATTTTTGATATAGTTTAGTTACTTAATTCATTGTACATACTGAACGCGAGCAGACGACATTTTGGTATGTTATGCTATATCGACATGCACTAAGTGAATAAGAAGTGTGCATCAAGAACCTTAGTCTTCTTCGGTCTAAATAACATTAGTATTCCTTGAGTTAAAAATGATATTGATTACAAAATGCTTATCTTGAAGTATTAATCAATCTCCTTGGTAATTAAAAAAAACATAATTGTTATTGTCAGAAGAAGTGCAACTAGTTTTATCACGCATTGACTGAATGAAGTCTATTAGAAAGGTTCAAACAATTATCTTTCACTTGATTTCGATAATTTTGATTTCATGCATGAACTCGATTGCCTCTGCTCTGCTTTGTAGCCCGACCTAAAAGATCGTTGCTTACCTTATCACTTTCGTCAACACAAAATCGTCAGCACAAATGGACACATCCCTCCTTTCTCGTTACGATAGGATGACGGTTGTTTAATGTGAAGCTGCGTAACCTTCTCGTACGTAATAAAACGGATTTCACCACTAATCCAGCAACGAATCTAATTGATAAACTTACACTTGGACTACTGTAAGAGCGGTTGTCGTATTCCAGTTCTCCAGTCAAATGAGATGCCTGCGGTACGTTTACATCTTGATGTCGTAAGTACATAGGAAAGACAATCAGATGCAGTCATTATTTTTGTTATGCGTCCCGGCGATTTCAAAACACTGCAGGAATTGTTCATACAAGAACAATGCCATAATCAAGTTCTGCCATTGTGTTATATTTTGCATGAAATACTGCGTTCAAATCTATTGTAAAAAGATGCACCAGCTGAAGATCATTCTGCAGCACCTGCACCTGCCTGAATTTATTGTTTATTTTCGCAATAAACCTCTTCCTTTCATGTACAACTACGAGAAAAGAAGAGTCTTACCTACCAAAAAGTTGTGGCAAAGTTGTTGGTAATGGTTGTAAACCATGAGATCGAGATCAAGTCATTTGAATGCCGTTAATTCAGCTGTATACAAGCATTTTCAATCCCAGGGATGCGGAGTCCAATTATTTTGATAGGACTCCGACTCCGACTCCGGGGGTTGATAGGACTCCGGCTTTTGATAGGACTCCGGGTGGCAAGTATATAATGCCCAGTTTTTTTGAAAAACAAACCGGTAACCTACATCATAGATCATTATAGGCTTACCTGAACCTATTTTTTGTGATCATTGCTGTATCAATTATCAATCATTATCGATCAAAGTTCATCAAATGTCGCTTTAAGTTGGATGCATACGACTCGGCTCCACCCATCTTTTTTGATGTGTGCTTCACACGGTTTTTCTCCAGTCTCTACCCACATCTTTCTCCAGAAAACATGAGTACACTTTCGATTTTAATATGCACTTTAGAGGAGCCATCACACCAGATTAACGTGAGGGTAAGAGGTAATGTTCTGAAACAAACTAGTATTTCATTTTTGTCTCTGATGTGACCTTTGGCGCGTAGGTGTGATCGAGGCTAGGAAGGCACTCTTCTTACTTGTCTTCTCTACTAAATCACCAAGTGAAAAAACAATCCTTTTTTCACTATCGCGGTTCATTTCCTCAACTATTACAAGCTTTGCATGCACTGCTGTTTGTCTGAGAAAGTTGACATCAAGACAGTGACACCTATGCACGAGGATAAATAATTTGTTTGTATTATATTTCGGGTCTAGTTATAGGCCGGAGTACTATCATTTGATAAGACTCCGACTCCACATCCCTGCGTTGATGTATCATGTTAAGAAGCTGAATTGCCAGTATTTCGGCTATCATGCAAAATAATTTGAAGAATCCAAATGTGCGTGAGGCAAAAGCATTCCATCTAATAGAAACTTCTGTGAAAATGGCTGTGCCAGTCGTGAGTTAGATGTCTTTCAAGTTAGATGCTAGACTTTTCAATCAGGGGTATGCGAGATTAATTGATTTTTTGAAATTGACACGATTAATCGTACGATTACAAAAAGAGTCGTGCGACTTTTTTCAAATTCGATGTTGTCTTACTTAGGTATCATTCAGTGCAACATATATAAGTTTTAGTGGATGTCCAGAGATAATTTACTACTCATTGCTGTGTTGTTTAATCGCTATATCCACGTAAATCCACACTTTTTCTGTCTTCAATGTGAATATCTTTGAAATCATAATATTCTTTTTAATTTAATAAGACAGTTATAGTTTAGACCACAAATATTAACCAAATATTGGTGATCACCACGGCAAATTGCATGGAACAGATTTAAGCTAAATCCTTCTTCAAAGTGGTGTCACTCAAGCTGCAAGAAAATGTTCAACTTCAGTTATGTTATTTTACTCATGACAAATTTCGTTAATGCATCACAAAAGGACTTGAATAGCATTTAAGGTCAAAAATACGATTCGTTGATTCAAATCGGCGTTATTAGTTAAATATAGTGTCCCGCTCAAGTTACATGAGATTTTATTAATGAATTTGACGATATTAAGGATTTGATATTTTTGTACATACGTGCGTAATGGCACCTACAGCTGCTGCCAAAAGTCTCTTGACCAGTAAAAAAAGCCTATTTTTGTCATCAATCATTATATTTTGAAACAACAAAGTTACACGCTAAAACTATTGTTCCAAAGTTATTTTTACATAGAAAAGACGGTAAAAACTCAAAAAAGTCAGTATTTGGAGTGGCTACTTCGGTTTTTAAGAACAGCTTCGATTCTGCGTGGCATACTTTCCACCAGTTTTTTGCAAATACTTGCGTTGATGTCCGTGCACCAAACTTGCTTGACACAGTTCTTGAGGTCTTCCAGGCTTGTGGGTTTGCGCTCGGCAACTTTGTTTTTCATAATGTACCATAGGTTTTCGATGGTGTTGAGGTCCGGGCTATTGCCAGGCCACGGACCAAGGACTTCAATGTGTTCATCGCACAGCCATTTTTTGACAGATTTCGCTTGATGACAAGGAGCTCCGTCATGCATAAACACATGTGTCTGTCGCACCTGCATCATTGGTTGAAGACGATCTTTCAGCATATCCAGATAGTTGCTCGCCCTCATGGTGGTCCCAGGAGGCAGAAAGTACAAACTTCCTCTTCCACTGCCAGAAAAGCTGCCCCAAATCTTGACCTGAGGAGAATGCTTGAGTGTTGGGATGATGTACCGCTGATCAAAGCGGCGATTGGGTGGTCTTCGAATCTTCCTGGATCCTCGATTGGCGAACTGTTGGATGACGGTCTCATGGCTGAAGAGAACATTAGACCACATTTCAGGTGTCCAATCCTTGAATTTGTGGCAGAAGGCGAGTCGATCTCTAATGTTCTTGGCTGACAGGTTCGGCTTCCTGACAGGTCTGTAGCCTTTCAATTGGAATTCTTCAGTGAGTCGTCGTTGTACTGTGCGAATTGATACGGCTTGCGGCAAACCGACCTTGATTTCACCTGTAGAAAGCAATGGATTCGATAAACAGGTCCGCCGGATACATCTATCCGTGGTAGGTGATGTCACGCGAGGTCTTCCGCTTCGTGTCCACGATGCAAATCCACCCGTCTCCAAAAATCTCTTGATAGTGAAGTTAAAGCGCTGCTTGGACACTCCAACTTGCCTCCCCACTTCTGCTTGACTCATGCCAGACTGCCAGAGAGCTATAATTTGCGCTCGCTTTGTCTCTGGAAGCTCCATTGTCCGATTGCGTAACAGACAGATAATACCAGCCAGGAGAACTGCTTTGTGTGCGAACCTATCATCTCTAGCAAGATAATAAGATGATAGTAAGACTATTGACGGTTTGCTTGTATATTCTCAAAATAAATTGATACCAAGTCATTGATTTCAGGATTCACAAATTCATTAAAATTTCTGTTGACATTTTTCAATACGTAAAATTGAAGCAACCTTGCTCACCTTGGCCGGACTCGATCCAATTTCAGCCACCCGGATAATCGGGCAGCCCCTCAATCCGTTGCTTCCACATGGCTCGGTCGGAGGCCATGTCTTCGGTTAGCGATCTGACCTTCATTTCACGGTTTATCACAGTTCTCCAACTTGTTCTCGGTCTTCCCTTTCGTTTTTGTTTCCATGCTGTTTTGCAGATGTTAACCTCTGGTCTTTTGAGCAAAATTGAAGCAACCAATTTTTAATATCATCAGAAATTTAGCACAGCGGTGTAGGTCATGTATTCATGATAATGTACATGTGACAATTCATTCAATTATGATTATATGATCATTGCATGTATCATTGTCATTAATAAACATAAAGTGAAATACCATATTTTTTATTCCGCTTTGTCAACAGTTGTGGAAACATATTCTGCATTACATACTCGCATGTTTTGCACATACAGAATGTTCGCGATCTTCTTCGGATTTTGTCACCACAACTATGGCGGTTACTACTGTGTATTCTACTATGCCATTCAAGCTAGACTTATTAGTAATATTAACTATATATACCTGAAGAACAAGATGCGTTTTCGTCGGATAAGACTGGATTTCATTTTCTTAGATATGCAAAAATCAATCATAGTGCAATGAAGCCCATGTATTCTTATGCTAAACGTTTGCCAAGTTTTACTAACTCTCTATGATCAAGTCCCATCATGGAGTATCGTGACTTAACAAATGAAGGATTGCTTTAGTTTAACAAGTGATAGTGGGAAGGACAGATACGGGTATATGTAAAGTGAGAAGTTGAACAGAGAGGCTTCAGGACATTTCTTCACTGGAAAGAAGGCCCTTTCTATTGTTCCGAGAAAACAACTAGGCAGTCACGTGGAGTATTTTGGGGGGGGGGAAGAGGGTAGAGATTGTTGCAGCATTCGATGATCGAATCAATTCGCAAAGACAGGTTGCACAAGAAGTAGGACTTGCTCGGTCCTACGTAACCATGTGCTCAAAGAAGGGGCCTCAAGCATTGGAGGCATAGAGATGTACAAGAAATTGAAACCTAAAGAATTCTCAATCGACTTCAAAAAATCCTAAATTCCTAATCGACTTCAATTTCGTTGCTTGATTATTCCGGTGATGAGGCAACATTTCACTATGTATGGGAGTGTCAACCGACGCATTTAATGAAACCCTCATTTCATTCATTACGAGAAGCCTACGCGGTCACCTTCGATAATTACTTTGGCCTTGGTGTCATCTTGCGGTGGGATTAGGTGTCAAATGATGGAAGAAACAGTAAATGCAGAGCGGTACAAGGACATCCTGTTGGACAAAGAACTCCAACTTCTGACACAGCGGGAAAATCGAACTCGGCTGTGTCAACCGAGCGGGCATCACCTACGCTCTTGTGGTAAGAGAGTTCCTCAATTCAGAATTCAATCGTTGGATTTGTTGGGCTGAACCGAAACTTGTCAATGTTGAATTTTTGTCTGTGGGCCTGATGTGAAATCATCTCTACAAAACACCAAAGCAACCACAGACGTCGAAAGATTAATCTGCTTTTTAATGGACAACATACACGCAGATGATATAGCTCGTGCTTATCACTCCCTTACCAAACGTTGTGAGAGCTTTGCATACGATGTGATTGAGGTCACGTGGACCATTTTTTTATAACACTGAAGTGAAATTAATCAGCGGAATGCGGAATATGATCAATGGCATTTAAAAACATTAGAAATTTTGTAAAATAACTGATGATAATCCACAAGAAGATCGCGAAAACCCTGTAGATTGCATTGATTTTTCAGATTTTGCCGCAGATTGAGAGGATCATTAAAACAAAATCTTCGAATTCACGTAGTCATAAATTCAGAATGAATTTGCTAAAGCATGGAACAAATCGACTTTTATGTAATGATTCAACTTTCTTGGACAACCTTTTATCTGTACTCTGGCGTTGATCCCTGATCTGCGAATTTGAAATTCGTAAATGAAGAGGGGGCATTAGAAATACGTTTACGACTAAGAAGTGAATAATGAAAGAAGCACAAAACGCTTCAATTTAAAATTTGAAACTGGCAGCAAGTAGCTGTCGAGGCAGGTTGCTTTCATTTGTTTTTGATGCTCCTGAAATCGAAATATCTGATATTAGCATGGAGTGTTAACGACAAAATTCGAAAAGTAATAGAATGCTTCTTTCTTTCCCGATACCTCACTAGTAGCTCGCAGTTTACTATCGATTCAGCCGTCTGGTGCGCCATCAGAGCGAGTGTTCAACACATCGCTAATGTATGCTGATATAATTGTTCCTTAATTTTCATAAATTTTAAAACGAAAGACGTGATATTTTCATTAGCCTTGCTTGTTCTCTTGGATGAACTACAACAATTGATGTGATGTGATGTGATGATACAATTGTTTCTAACAGGAAATGCAGTTCCGCAGTTTTATGATGCAATGAAATGGACGGCGCAAACTTCGCAATCTCAGTTATACAATCGATATGCATGCGCGTGCAAACATTTTGAAGTGCAGATATAATGTAAAAGACAAAATATGAAATGAATAAAGACAAAATTATTCTATAATGTAAGATAAAATAGTATGTATATTTACTAATAATGAATTGTGCATGTGAGCGCTATCGCAGTGGCCATGTACAATGCACCCGGAGTCTATGAGCGTCTAAGGCCTCACTTACACTGAAAGCAAAGCAAGGACGAGCGTCCCGAGCAAACGTATATCCGTAAGCCATTAATCACTCTGGTTTGCTTTGCCCGCAGTGTGGCAGTCTAGAACTGCTGTAATGATGACTTTACATTTACTGCAAAACGCTTTGCTCGGGAACGCTTGGAAAAGCTGGCAGTGTTGCTGAGGCGTGTCACTGCCCCTGTGATTTGCTTGATTGATTGAACTAGCGGGATGCAAGGGTGTAAACTGACACCATGTCGGAGTAATCGAAGAAAATCTTGTTGTGGAATATGATATAAATACAGGCTATATTTTAATTGTCTTGCGATCATAATTTTCCCTGACGAAATTTTTCGATTTTTCTGACAAGATGTTTATCTTTTTCTCCAAGGAATGCATGTTGCAGGTGTGACCTTAATTAATGTACAACCTTATAGTGTTCTTTAGGATGAGGCTGTGCCTCACGTAGACCTACACGCGCAGGAGATTAAATTGCTAATCAGACGCCGATGAGTCAAAAGCTCCACAATTGTATCAATTGTGCCTATCCAACCACTTGCATGTGGATTTGAAGGAAGTAAGGAAGCTAAAAATCATGTATTTGAAGACTGTTTCTAAAGCTCGATTGTCGCTTCAATCGAACATGCTAAAAACTTCATAAAGAGTTTGTATACAGTTTATTGTTGCCCTGGCAGTCTTAATTGTCAATATCTTTTGTGCTATCTTTCCGTCCGTCCGTGTCTTGAGTTTTATTCATTGCATCTAACTGTGTACGCATTTCACTGTGATGTCACTTTTACTCGGCCGCATCGCATGACTAGAGGCCTCGAAAGCGTTCGCGATGTCTACATGTTTTAATAAATTTACATTGGCGACTCTATTCCTTCTGAAATGTGTTGGTCACAAGAACTGCTTCAGAACATACTAAATGCTGTCTGTAGTCGCATTGTGGCACTGGTTGTTTTATCTGCTTTAGACTGAAGTTCATCAACCACAAACCGTGAAGCAACTCAAACACAATTTTGCGCTCTAGAACAGGGTGCGAAGTAGGAAAAAGTTACTGGGGGGATGCCAATCTTCATGTAGGCTATGTGCTGAATGAGATCCATAATTATCTTCGAAGCGGCTAGGTATAATTCGTCTGGAAAATCTCTGTCTTTCACGCGCTGATGTGGAGTTGATTACTAAGCTTAGTAGGCTATACATCTAGTCCTCTCACAATACCGGTAGGCTACATAGAACAAGTAAATGCGGCAAAAACTCTCATTTATTCAATGAAAAAAGCGAGAGTTTCGCTCGCAATTTTGTGGTGGAACATGAAACACGGTTTTGACCACGTGCTGAACGATGCGATTTCAGCCAATCCACGACGTACTTAGCAAAGTCTACGTGGGTGATTGGTGGCCCATTGATGTTGAGAAAAAAACAGTATTACAAACATTTACACTCAGACGATTCCGATCTTTTGTGAACACATCATTCATCGCACTACAGCCTCTTTCACATTCAGCCGTACACACAGGGAAAATCTTGATGACATCGCAAAATTCTTTGAAGTCAGACGAGTCTAGCCCGGATTTGGCCTCTCGAAATGTAGAGACTGCGTTCATCACATTCTGTTTGAAAAACTCTGCGACTTTCATGACCTCTCTGTCACCATAGATGATTCGGTCATCAGATGTTGGCCACCTTCTCTTATCTAAGAACGTACAGTCTTTCAAAAGTTCGACGTCGAATATCGCGTCTAGGTTATCGATGACGGCCTGCACGAATTGTGTTCGGAACTTAGAGTTAGTACTTCCCTTCAAGGTGACTCCTTTGAAGTTCCCATTGAGCTCCAGCCGTTCAGCGAGCTCTTGAGATGATGGCCCTCCATCCTCCTTGTAGCTCTCCAGGACTTTCCGTAGACGCAGGATGTCTCCTGACACAGTGATGAGGTTCGCCTCGACCATCTGCATCGTAAAATATTGCTGATTTTTTGGCGATGTTCCTACTCACTCAGGTGAACATTCATGTTATCATAACGACCATTATGATTATCTAGAATACTTTACAAAAAATTACGAAAATCATCTCAGACCAAGCCATATATATACTTTAATGGATTATCAGAATACTTTATAGAAAATCAATTAAATCATCTTACGTAGACCAAACCAGATACTTTAAAGGTGTAAAGATGTGACCAAGTAAAGGTGTGATTGAATCATTGATGCAATTGCTAGGGAAAGCGGAGTCACAACACCGTAGAATCGGAACATACTTTCAAGCTGAGTGCTTTCAGCTCACAAAGACAATCCCTTATAACACACATTTGTTCCACGAATTGATGTCGATCGATATGATTTCTCAATCGGGATAACTTTGTATCATCCGAGTTGCAGAACAGCGTGTGAAGAGCTGGATAATTGTTCCACAAACTATCGACTGCAGTAAATGATGAAAAACACCATCGAACGTCAAACACTTTTCCAACTTTCTTGAGGATGCAGCCCAGACTCAGTGCAACATTTTCCAGGAGACGCAGATTCTTGGCGGAGCGTGTGAAGGTAGAACTTAGCTTGTCCAGGAAGATTGAGAAATGATTACATTGAGTAACACTTTTGACAGCCGAGTGCACGGTTAATTCAAGTCGATGTGCCACACAGTGAAATGCTGGTAGGTCTGTTACACCAATGAGGTCAGAGAATGTCTTCACTGCACCACCTTAAGCATCAAGCATGACTGAGGCTCCGTCTGCTCAAATGGCTGTGAGCTTATTCTGAAGGGTATCTAAACCAAGATAAGGAACCAGTGAATCGAAAAGAGCTTTTGCAACGCTCTGTCCTGATTGACCGTCGGTCAGCTCGCAGGTTTCCCAATAGACGTTTTCGACTTCTTGATGGACTAATAATCGTATGTAAATTAGCTGCTGCACCGATTCTACCAGTAAAACAAGATTAGGTTCTTGCGTTGCCACCTTACTGTCAATTTGAGCCAATCCCTGCAGCACACACACATGCGCTGCAGCATTGAAGATAGCCGTCAAGTGGAATCGGCTAAAAGCCACTCTGAGAGACAGAAAAAGTAGACTTACATTCTGACAGACACATCACTGGGAGGGGCAATCTGGGATCCCCCCAGGACTAATCAAACCTGTGTACTGGTAGGGATTCAGATGATCACTGGTAGGGACGGATCCCCCCCCCATCCCCCCTTACTTCGCACTCTGCTCTAGAAAATCATGCGATTTGTAAAAACTTCGCCTATATTTTTTGCGGAACTCAAAGCAATTAATCCCAATTTAAGACAATGATCAAAAATGTGAGCGATAATTTTCCATCTTGCAGAGAGCAGAAATAAGCTTAGGTCTCTCGTAAGTGATGAACTGTGGAGCTGATGTGAAGCAATTTCATACGAGCTTTCACTACCATTTCGTGATATCCATAAAGAAAGGCACTGGAATCATTTATGACCAGAATATTTGGAGCAATGCTTTTCAAAGAATCTGAAAAATCTCTTTGGGTAGAATAATTGGAGGAAGAATAGTTATCGGCTGAAATCAGAGAAATTTTTTGATACATTATGAAAGAAAAATAGATCGAAAGTTCAACAAAGATAATGTTGTCATATTGAACGGGATTACTGCTCTCAATTTGTCGTCGGAAATTTCCTAGATTAAGTCTTTATTTTCGGAAAATTATATAATTATAATTATATTATCTTAGTTCTAAACCAAAAAGTGATACTGAATGTTGGAACGGAAAAAAATAACGACGAAGAAAAGAATATTTGTCGACGATTGAAATGAGGATATTATGTGATACATTATCGGGAAAGTGAATATTCAACACAATCGCATGCCTTTTCTATTACTGTATCGGTTGAAAATGTGAGCGAATCTTCAGTATAGGCCACTTAGCATTGTGAAAACCTTTTTGAGATCCACGATGAAGACTGATAGAGTGAATGACCTGATTCTTGGGATTCATTCGTTTTAAGCATCCACACTTGGTTTGAAAAAAGTAGTTGAATGATAGATCATATAGAAATGAATTTTAGGCCTAAAATATCCAATATGGAGATTGATACTTTCGCAACATTATCCTGGATCATTTTAGAAACATGCGCTTTCATATTTACTTAGATGTCGGCTACATGTATTCTAGGAGAGCAGAAGATTTTGATAATATAATAGTAAGTGCTTTTCGTGACTAGAAACGCACGAACGGTGGCTTTGGGCTCAAGTCTGCTCTTATGAACTACAAAATTTTTGCAGGTACATGGCAACAGCTGTTGATAAATATCCTTCTTAAATCAAAATATATACACAGGAATACCTATGCTGCAAAATGTACCGTACGAACAAATGGAATTGACCTAAAAAGCATTTTATTCTAATTTAAAAGCATTCATTTCTGTTTGCAGACAATGATTAATAAAGTGGCATAAGTTATTGAGACTTAATCAGCCTCAAAATGGTAAGTAACTTATGATGATGAAACCTGTCTAGGCCTATCTGATTTTGACCCAAACACAATGTAGGCATGTTGTTATATTTGCACATATACTGACCTTGTTGTAGAAATTACCGTACTTATACACGTTGTAAAATAGGCTTTCAACAGAAGGCATATAGCTACTAAAATCATGGTTTACAGTGCAACTGTGTAAAACGTGTAATGTAGGCCTAACTCCAACACGCCTATTTGCTGGTTTTACATGCCAGCAACATTTTACTGTTATCAAGCTCATTGGTGAGTAAACTTGTCATCTAAGTCTTACAAATAGCTACATTTTTCATCGTCAGAGTATATTAACAAATTCCACACTGTTTGTGCAATGTTTGTCTGCATTATGCTCTTGAAATCGCCTAGAGACGCAGCTGCCTCGAATTTTGGATTCGCCTTTCATGAGCCTACATGTAAATATCTCTAATATGGATTACGTTGACACAATATCACAATTTCAAAGAAGCGAGTCTATTTAGAATTGCGCATCATATAAATTATTCTTCGTCCGATACCATTCACAAAAGCCATTTGCTGAGAAAATATGATCGCCTAGAACATGGCATAACATTAATCATTATTGAGCTTATTTAAAAGGCTTCGTAAATTGAGTCGAGACCTCCATCCTTCGGATGCTTTATGGCGGACATCGTTTCTAAAAATCGGCGTTTCTTGAGATAGTTTCTGTGTTTATTTCTGATCGACCGGATTCTCAATAATAATAGAAGTCATATAGGCCTATGCCTATGCTAGTCAAGGGCCTTTCGGCATAGGCCTCGTCGCAGGAGCTAAAACAAGTTGCGACCCGTCGGGGAGATCCCTGACCAAGCCTGTTTTGACATGCCTCCAAAGCCTCTTCCATGTCAGCAACCGTCGCAACGATCACCCATTGCTCAGCACAAGATTAGTTTGGAAGCCTACGAATACATGCACACTGCCACATTGTGCTGTCCATAACCGACTTCGGGAAGCCTAAGGGACAATGAAGCTCAATTAAATATATTTTTAATACATTATATTGCGGCGAGCAATTTTGCATCCATCAAGAGAGATTTTCTTTTGTAATTTCCAAGCATCATGGTTTTTATTTGTTTGTTTGCAGCTCATTCGGCATGTGTACGATATGTTGGATAGGCTTGTTTAAAAACAGTCACTTCACAGGTCTTGGCCATTTTTTCGATTGTTGATTGCTGTAGTTTGCCTTGACGTACACAGTATTTGAAACAAAATGAAAACTTTTTTCGTTCAAAATTTGCTGCGTTGTGTTAGAAAGACAGGAATTGCAGCGCTGCAACTCGGAAAACAGCAGTCTATCCACCAGACTTTTGAATCGATTTAATTGAGTAATGAAATTTACTGTAGGCCTACACAGCAACTAGACAAAATTATTGATAGTTATCCAGTATATCATCAACTCTTCTGTCTTTCAGCTATCTTGTACCCAAAATCTTTTTTCCGAGAAAGAGAACTTTTTTATCACTTAGGCAATCAAGTTGATCAAAGTTGAGAATAAAAAGAGTAATAGTATAAATTAATGTATTTAGCATGTACACACAAGCACGGGCAAGTACAAAATCAGTGTTCTATACGTAATTTAGATATGGGACAGCAACCTGAGAAAAGAATAGGATGAAATTCAGCGGTTTACGAAGGATTCAGAATTTCCAATTTAGCACATATGGTGGTCGTCGTTAGCCTGAAATTGAATTTTATGAGTTTGTGACAGGGTATAGATAGACTCAGAATGCATCATGAAAAATCAAAATATCAAAAAAAGCATTCTAAGTATTAATCAAATTGAAAATTGTACTCATATGTTGCATGGCGGGTGTTTATCAAATCATTTAGAGTTGCGGTTTCTCGCCAGGTCACAAACGGACAGCAGTTTTTGGGCTAGTAAAATATGTGCTTATGACTTTTGTCATGTAAGTTGATATTATCATATAAGGTGCTGCATCTCCTCGAATAGTAGCCGCGGCTATTACTAGAGACTGTCATTGTTGGCTGCGGCTACTGTTGAACAGTCCCATATCCCGTACATGGCAAGCTTAATGGATACCGCAAATTCAACAAGTTTGTTCATGTGACAAATTCAATATGATGATGCAACGTCCATTACAGACTCAAAAATGTAACTTGTCGAATGCATCTATACAAAATCATGGAGTCGAATCGCAATATATAAAAGTGGTGCATAAAAACGGTTTCTGATGGCAGTTAGTTGACATTTCTGACACAATTGATGTAAAAATAAAAAAATACATTTTTTGAATTAATAACAATAATATTGAGGCCCTTTGACTTAGGATTAAACTGAAGCTCACATTTGCAATATCATGCAATAAGAAAGTCATATAGTGTGCATTCTAATCTGTTGGAAGTTCATTTTTTGTCATACTCTGTAAGTGAGTACATGGATGCATGCTTAAAATGACGGTAGCGTTCATGTGACACTAACGTTTATGACGCAGGATGCAAACGGGTATATGTAAACACCCATCTTACAAAATATAACATACAAGCCTGGTATACTGTACTGGCAAAAAAAACCGGCCATCGGCCAATGTCAGTTTTGAGGAATAATTAATTAATTTGAAACCGGCCATCGGCCAGCCCCCACTAAAATCATTTAATTAACTAGCGGCCGGTTTCTGAAAAATTAGGTGTAAAATAATGGATGAAGCTTGTTTTCTAGCAACCCCAACAATAAATAAAGATAAAACAGTGCATCTAATTAATCGTATACATCTGTTTATCAACATCTCTTATCACTTATCTGTATCTGTTTGATTACTAGTACATTAACAACTTGTTTCGATAGTCATCTAACAATTAACAAAAAACAAAACAGGAACGAAACACTTCACTTTCACTTTCGAGGCCTGAGTCCGTGTACAATATATGATGCACAAATCTATAGTAATTCAGTTTATAGAAATAAGTAATAAGGTGATGATTGGCCGATTTTTCGGCCATTCAGCACAAGGCTCAAGAGATAATTAATTTGAAACCGGCCATCGGGCGACCACCTTGGATAAATAATTAATTGGCCTGTTTTTTTTCGCCAGTACAGTAATAAACAGGCTTATGAAAAACTGATATGGAAGTTTCATGCATAGTATCACTAAAAGTGGTGTTATACAGTTATCGCTTTTCATTGTTCAACAAGTAGTGTAAACTGTTGAGTGATTAATTCAAAGTAGACGACAAGCTCGAATTGTGTGGTTGGTGTCCATAAACTTGGTCTCAGTGGCACAGTGGTTAAGTGCTTCGCCTAACGATCTTTCGGACCAAGGTCGAGCCCCGGAAGTGTTATTGGAAGTCGTCAGGACAAGCATGCGGACTAAAAGATCACAACGCTCCAGATTGAAGTCTGAATATGTCAGCAACGTCCAAGCCCCCAGGATGGGGAGTAGTTACGTTAAACCATCATTTTTTGCTTTCAACAATACGTTGAAAAGAAGACGTGGAGTGAGTGAAACTTACTGGTGTATCCATTGAAAAATGCACTCGAGCTTCATCTGATAAGTGTGGTTCCAACTGCATTGGTTGTACGTAATTCTCGGAAGCTTGACTTGTTCCGCCAATGGTCTTTGTTTTTAGCTCAGATATATTTTTCTCAGATTTCTTTCGCTTTTTCTTGGTGGTCGTCATATGCATACAGATATCAGAACGCGAGCAGAGATCTGAAACATCAATTGCTTTAATCTACAAAATCTATTATGCGAATAATTAGATATGAATAGTTCATGATACATTGAAGAAGGTAAGTAAATTATGTTTTTTATACAGCAGTTTCTTTGGCAGTTAAAGTAGAACATGTGCAATGCGTGATACTCATTAAATTAATACCAGTTAGTAATTTTGTCTCCAACACTGACGCTATTTTGAAAGTCCTCCAGTTACCCATCGGAAGAAAAAGACGTTGAACATGAGAAAACGTTCTGTAGTGTGGTAATACTTCCATAGCCGATCACCTTCCCGACATAACAAAACTCAGGAAGACTCGACCGCACACCATTATAGTTAGTTATATTGCTAAAAGGATGCACACAATTCATAGTTCGAGTATACATATTTCTCATATTTTCTTTATTAAATCAAATATCTGCCGATCACAATCTTCATATTGATCAATGGCTGACTGCAGCAATACCGGTCGCGAACTGATCAGTATCTCCACACTTGTAAGCAGTTTGTGTAGTGAAAGGCCACGCCGGGATAGTGCTGTAACAAGACCCTTCATTATGCATAAAATGAGAGATTGTGGGCAGGTAGCCTGCACATTGAATTTTGACAAAATGATCGGGTAAACTTTCAACTCAAATCAAGTAATATTCAACTCCTGATTTCATAATCGGCAAATTGTGACTGTAATACCACCTCTGATAGCCGGTGGCTCCAGCTCCCGTGACTCAGTAGCTATGACAAGGATTAACGATGAGGAGGTAGAGACTTTATTTCTACCTTCAAACAAAACATTCATTGGCGAGGACCTGAATTCGGAGATGTACAAAGTCGAGCTGAGCCACGCGGCTGGAGAGACAAGAAAATCAGCTCTGGTAAAACTCTCAGAGCCGTTTTAGCCGATATGATCTGTGAGACAAGTAGCAGCAAATAATAAGGAGCGAGATGTCTTTATTCTTTAAATGTAAATCACAAATGAAAGAAGAAACATTCTACGCACAAAGGCTACTAGATAAAAAATTGATTCTAAATTACATACGAGTATTACGCGTTATTACAATCCTGCGTCAAACAACCTGATTGTTCATGTGTTTAGTACATGATAAATGAAAGATGATTTCTCAAGTAAGTTGAAAAAGAGCAATTAAAACATTTCTGCCAGCACTAGAAAATTCACCCAACTCTACAAAACGCACGTCTCATGAGCCAGGGATGGGACCAGCATTGCTGGTGCCAGCACAGTGCTGGCAACCCGGCTAGCAAAAAGCTGCTGGTCATGGCCAGCATATGATTTTCATAAGCTTCATGTTATCTGTTTCTTACACCGATCAATAAAAGTAATTTAATAATTAGTGCTTAGTTGGTACTAATAGTTAGAGTTAGCACTACATGCTCTATGTGGAGGAGATGCTGACGACATGCTCTATTGTCTATTCAATCATAAAATTACATAGCTGATAATGAATCTATTGAGCATCGCATGTGACTTCATGTTTCGTCATCTGTGTGAAGATTCTGCCTCATGATGATTCAGTTTTCACAAGCTGTGGACACATTTCTATAGGCCTGAGAGGAGGACAGCTTCTGATGAATAGCTATGTTTAAGGAAAACTTAGATGTATTGTGAGGTGGGCTATACATTTCGTGCAGCTGCGCTGACATTATCACGCTAATGAAAAGCATTGACAAGAATTGAAAATACTAATCACAAGAGAAAACACAATTAATTCTTCATGGAAAGCATCAACAGATCCTTAACTGCAAAAAGTATCAAGAAGTCTAGACACACTACTGAAAACCTAAGACAAGTAAAAGATAATAAACGGTAGATAATTCACAGAAATGAAAAAAACAGAAAATTAGAACTCTAGGAAAACGATCAAGAAAAGTTACGCATGAGGAAGAGCTGAACCCCAAGATTGTCCAACCGATGACCTTCTTTGCTGCCGCTCCCTTAGCACAGATATAAGGCCTCCTTTTATAATCCTCTCACTTTAATTCCGTTCCTTGTGTATTTTCCGGATACTGAAAACGATGTCATGGTTGGTACTCATCACATGATTGCAAATCGTGGATGAGTTTTTCTTAAAAATGGCCTAATATCAGAAGCTGCCCTCCTCTCCACATTATAGAAATGACGGAGGGTTTTGTATCGAACTGTGGATGCACTATCAATAGTGTGTTCTAAGTTGAATAACATACGAATAGAATATAACGCAGCAACTGATGTCGTGGCCGGCTTCTCGAGCATACAAGAACTTTTTTGAGTGATAATCCTACTTACAGAGTTGGGCTGAAATAATCTCTTATGTCCACGTTCAACGGAATTGCTTCAAATTGCATCCAATTTTAGATTATGTATATTATTAAAAATAATTAGTTTTCGAGGTATTCTCAGCGGAGTAGTGGTTAAATGCTTGACCCAGCGATCTTTCGGTCCAAGGTCGAGCCCCGGAAGCGTCATTGGAAGTCGTCAGGAAGGACAACCTGACTAAGAAGATCACAACGCTCCAGACTGAAGTTATGTCAGCATCGTCCAAGCACCAGTATGGGAGTAGTGACGTCAAATTATCATTTTAGACCATCAGAGATAAATCTTACAGGAAAATGATCCATCAATAGCAGATTAATACAATGAGTGGACTAAAGCCATATTACTGAACTGTACACATATTGCGTTTGAAAAATAACAGCAATGTTTTAGGGCAAAAAAATTAGACTTGATGGTCTAAAATCTCAACGAAATCGTTAAATATTTAAGTTTAGCCAAAGAGTAAGCAACCCTCCACTGTATTCCTGCTCTATGTGCACACATTGAGTTTGAAAAAGAAAAATGATCCCTTTGAGCTCCATGAGGCTTAAAAAGCAGCAAATCAAGCTACGTGACTTTCTAGTATATCGTCGTGCAATTAAAAACGTCATCGAAAGAGAGATTACTGTTTCGGAAGATGTCCTTGGAAGACATTTCAATCCTCCATTTCTTCATGCTTTAGATTGCTTTGCTGAGCTTGTTATAAAACTTCATGGAAATATGCAGAATTGATCCAAATTTGACAACCTGAGATGAAAACATTTGATGGTGCCAGCGCTGGCGCCACCATCGCCCAATAAAATGCGGCCTGATGGCACCAGCGAGTTGACCATCCCTGTCATCATCAGTTGTCTGACGACATCTACTTGTGCTCACGACACAGGCGGGCAGTTGCACAGAAAAAGTCAAACAGATTCATATGTGAGATTGAAGTCAATAGATTTACAGGTAGATTTTCTTCAAACGTTTGAATCGGAAATATGCTGCTTAATTTAGTCGATTAAAACTGGTTTAGCCGCGGCATGCCTTGGTTCGGCGTACGATTATATAAAGTCGGCTGTCTTTGGCTACGTTCTTTCAAGCCGCACACATCTGTACAACGCCTCGATGGTATCACAGCACCGAGAAACTGAACATTTCCTGCTTTCATTTTTCACTTTTCTGCTTTCTTTGTCACGTTTTTTGAGCTTCGATCATATGGACGACATCTTATATTGTATACATCATCGTTGATATACATGTCTAAAATCATAAATTAATACAATTAGTGCTATTTAAATGAATTATTTCGAAAATGACCTTTTTCTGTGACAAATACGCCTATATCTCAAAATGCTCAAAGGTGGCCCAAGGCCACCCTCCGAATTCTTTAAATAGACCGTCTCCATTGATAAAATACGTCAAGAAAAAAACTTCATCGAGCTAACCAAGGTTAATTCACTGGCTGCCGGACCAATTAATAGAGAGACCACAGAATTTGACCGGTCGTCTCTTCTTTTGTTTGACTAGAAAAGAAGCATTGGAGTATGTAATGCCTATGAAATGGTATAATCTGCTGACATAATACCTCATGAATCGAACAATAAGCAGCCAGTTCAACATTGAACACGGCAAATTGTGCGAAGTTTGAGTGACTGATATCAACCAGATCATACAGCAAAGAGAAAAAGACGATGTCAAGTTCTACAGAGAAGTTTGTGAACGCTTTTTCGTGCGCATGCTAGCTATTTTTAGTCATTATCAATAGGACCAACATTATCCAGAAAAATTTTGAGTAATGATCTGAATTCTTCGTATCTGAAGGATTCGTGGCGATCGGAGCATTTTGAACGACTTCACAGCAATGCGCGAGCGACGCACGACTATTTTTCCTATCTCTGTAAGGCATTGAAAATATCTTTTTGCCCTTTTAGTAAGTTCCTGCATGTGCAATCGCTTTGAATCTTTTTGCACTTCTAGGAAAGTGACACGTTCTGTGAGATGGACACCTTTGGTACATCGGCTCGTCTACTCTCCTTTAAAACTTTGGTTAAAAAATACATTTGTCTAAAAGTTGTAATCCCAATAACGTAATTGACCAGACAATGGGAGACTTTTGAAGAAAAGTTAGGCAAAAAAACTCCCCAATCAGTTTTATGTCGTTGATGCAATTTTAAGTTAAAATTCCGACAGATCCTCGGTGACCAGTACCTTTTGTGTTGGATCTTGCAATAGCTGCGCCATTGCAAGATCGACCAGCAAAGACACAGAACGCCGAAGATCTTTCGGAATTTTAATCTTAAGTACATCGATGGCATGAAAGTGATTGTGGAGTTTTGACATAACTTTTTTCCCAATTCAAATAACTTACTTTTCACTTCTTCGTTTCACGGTTGTCAGCATCACTCTCCTTCAGGCCAAGCTCCTTGCAATCAGCAAGCACCGTTTCGCGTCAGGTCTTCTTAGAGCGGTATCTCGGCGTTGGCCTCGGTAGGTCCATGCCATACGCCTTCTTGACATAGTTGTCCTCTGGCTTCTGGAGAACATGCCCGAACCGTCTAAGTAGGTTCCTTTTCAAGACGGCCTTGATGTCTTCTATTTCAAGAAGCTGGAGAAGTATGGAAGAAGCGAACCTGTCCTTCAAAGATACGCCTATCATACAGCGGATCATTCTGCGTTCTGCTGTCACCATTCTTTGCTGACTTTCGACTTTCATGGACCATGTTTCACCGCCGTATATCATGCACCTTCTCACACGCGCGTCATACACCTGGCCTTTTATCCATAAAGGAGTCGCCCTCGCCAACCAGATTGGACTCGTGCAGACAATGCAGCTCCTGAACCACCACCGGATTCCATCATGTCACCAACGTAGCAAAATGTGCTCACAGATTGATGCGTGTGACCCGCCACTGAAATTGGACCGAGCTGTTCTTCGCTTGTAGCTGAAAACCAAATGACCAAACCAAAACCAATTCAATGGACTCAGTACTGATCCTTGATGAAGTCCAGAGCTCACGCCGAAGGATTCACTGTACGCTGAGTGCATATGCACCAACGTTGATGCGTTGTGGTACAGACTCATCACTGCATTCACCAGTCACTCATCCACATAAGCCTTACGCAAACCCCAAGCTATCAGATCCCTAGGGACCCTATCGAAAGCTTTTTCGAGGTCCACGAAAGCGAAATGAGATTCCAGTTCTTTGCCAGATATTTCTCTTGAAGCTGTCTAATGATAAAAATGACGTCAATCGTACCTCTGCCTGGCATGAAGCTAAACTGCATCTCATTGATGTTGACCTGACTTCTGATTCTCTTTTCTAAAACTCGCTCGTAGATCTTTAGAGCCACTTCAGAAAGTTTGAGACCTCTGTACGACTCACAATTAAGAGGATCACCTTCGCCTTTGAAAATGGGGACCAGGATGCTGTTCGCCAGTCAGTAGGTATCGAGTTTTCCCTGAGGATGTCATTAAATAATTTACTCAACCAGCAAACACCTACATTTCCAGATCCCAGTATCATTTCAGCTGTAACACAGTTGTATTATTAGCAGTTATTAATAATATCCAATCATTTTTTCATGATTCCTCCTGACAGAAAGCATTCAACGGAATTATTAAGGCAACTTTAATGAAAATTACAGAACTTTCCTGTGCTAATGACGATAAGACGAAAAGTGCACGTCACAAAATTAATTGAAATATGGTAGGAAATGGGAACTTAAGTCACTAGGGATGCTAAACGTATGTATGGGCGATCAGATGTGAGATTATCTGAATTCAAAAAATCAGCTGCTCACTGGCATTTTAAAATATTCGAGTTCATCAATTCCTTTAATCGATTTTAGAAGATATCAAAATTACATTGAATGCCGTCGTGATTTTTCATGATTTTCTTGTAAATAGGACAATAAATTGGTAAAAATTGGACTATTTCACTTAGGATATCAGCATTGTACAATTGTTTTCTTAGAAAAAATGGTTGTTATTTCATCGACATCAGAGGGTCAGAATTCGGCAAGACCGATGGCGCTAATTATGACGATAGAATATAACACAAATGTGCGACGTTTCGCATCTGTAAAAAAATTAACCATTCCGACCAATATGCATACATTGATTTTTTTAAATTATCCATCGGAATCAAATTAACTTTCCTTGCTATTCTTGTATATACGGATACATGGATTACATTTAATCCAGGTTAAAATCAATTATGTCGTCATTGAATTGCAACAACTTCGTACCTGACAGTAGAATTGAAATGTCACCTAGCACCGTCTTCACATCATCAAGTTCCTTCTTAAATTTTTTGACGATGTTTTCTTGCTGTTCTCGCATTTCATCACGTAGTAAATTAATTTCAGCTTCAAAGGTTTTTCTTGAAATAAATTCATCATTTGAGTTATCTTTGAAGTCTGATTGTCGAATAACCTGCAAAACAAAGATTTCAGGATGAAGAAGGGATAAAAAAAGTTTATCACATGCATTGTTGTCGTATTTAACTGAGAAACAAATAAAAATGGCTTCCAACGAAAATAAAATATAAGTAATTAAAATCGTTAATCATATGATAGTATTTATATCTTAAGTTATCAAAAACTGTTTATGAGATTCGAAAAAGAAAATTGCTTAAAATAAATCTAAAAAAATCTCGTCTCAAAATTAGCTTTTTCAGTTGTGTTACTTATTCAATAACAC
The DNA here is from genome assembly GCA_907163375.1 of Prostheceraeus crozeri. Classification (NCBI taxonomy): domain Eukaryota; kingdom Metazoa; phylum Platyhelminthes; order Polycladida; family Euryleptidae; genus Prostheceraeus; species Prostheceraeus crozeri. The sequence continues at coordinate 73,739 of CAJQUW010006456.1, read as the reverse complement.
ATCGAACTTTATAAGATGACATCTTACTAACTTTTCTTTTCTCCGAAGAAACATCAGCTGATGCAATAAGACTTTTTCGGTGTCCTGTATACAAGATTCCGTCATCATCAACCAATTCATCATTATCATCATTTTCAAAATACATGTCGATTTGTTGCTGGAGACTAAGAACCAATTCCTGAAAATGAGGATAAAAATTTAAAATGCTGATCAAATCAAATGAGATACATGAATAATAATACTTGTGATGTGAAATAACAATGCAATCATTTGTGCTACTTTTTAGATAGATTTATCAATGGAAAAGACAATGAACGTGAAAGACACACTTATAGCTTGACCCGTGGAAAAATCTCAACTTTGAAAGTAAGCAGTCGGGCCTATTTATTCAGTAACTCCATTACAACCTCATAATATGCAGCATTCGATGCATCGTTTAAGCCTACCTGACGTTTTTGCACGTGGAGAGCATGAAGAATTTTCATTCATTTATAAATGTAGCAATATTTGAATTGAAATTATCTTTACTTTGGCGGTCACATCAATTACAGAAAAGAATGCTTTAAAGCTTCCTCTTACGTGAGTCTCAACTGTTACTTTCTTCAAATCCTGTTCAGCCATATTTACATTCGAGTCAAAATATTTTTCTTCTGGATTGCAGTTCTCCAAGAAATATTTATAAAACCTCCGCAATCTGTATTCATACAATCCAGCTTCAATATTCAAGACTGTAATTGCTTTTTGCATACAGGCGTTTTCTTGAGCATTGTCATATACCCTGAAATGGAAATTCATTGTGGAGCCGTATGTACATTAAATGGGGTTCACATTTTCAAAACAAAATTTCCGAATTTATTCACACGCTAAAACTGCCGTTAACCTCATGTGGCTTCTTTTTTAAGGAGCCACTTCTGCATTTTTTTAAAAAATACCCAATATTACAATTGAAATTCGCTGCGCGAGCTTTGAATCAATGGTGTCAATCGGGGCCGCACGCCGATATTAACCAAGTGAGTGCAGTAGGTGAATTGTTGCATTCTGCCTCAAAACCGTACTTTCAGATGATTTGCCTTCAACTTTAATCCTCAGAGTATGGTCGATAGGCCCAGGGTGTTCACTGGAACCCCCTCAGATCTCAGAGGGTGTAGAAATTCCCATCACAATTTTTTCCCTATCACATGAAAAATGATTTTATGCATATCCACGATGATGCATAATGAGTGAAATTCATTTATTCAATGTTTTCATTATGCTCGTGCATGTGCGTTGTGTTAGAAGATCGCAAAATGTGAATATTTTGCTTTCACAAATGACCGTGCATGACTGGTTGGCCTACATGTTACAAATCAGCATAAACCAATGTTCAAAATGAAAGCTATCATTATATTCATAGTTCAACACTAAACACTAAAAACAGACTGTTGGCAACGTTTTCACAGCATTAATTCATGAGTTTGAGATCTCCACAACTGTTTTGAGGGTCTAAAAGTGTAGCAAGTATGGCTCAGTTCAGGCCTATTTCCGATTGGTAGAATGAAATTGAAAAATGGCCAAATGTAAGGGTCATGCTGCATGGAACAAAACAATCTCACTAAAATTAACTATCTGAAGCTATATGGCAAACATCGCAAAACCGACTCTTAGTACAACTGATGGTGTGTTAAATGTCGTTGAATTACAAAAACACCACATTTTCTCATATGTTTGCTGAGAAGGCTGAAAGATACTCAAAGGATTAGCTATATCGACTTGCTATACGCAAATATCATCGTTTTACTGAAAATCAACTTTCCTAATGATTTAATATCGATTTAAGTAGGTAAATTAAGAATTTGTAAAAGGGGTCCACTGGACTCCCTTCAGGTCTCAGAGGATGTGAAAAAGCTCAGTTCTCTGAGGGTTAACCAATTTCTATGTACTACGCCATGATCACTGATCAGGTTCATTTCCAGGACTGGTTTTATGAAATCCGCTTATCTAAGACTAGCGGCCCATAGATCGACGTGTGTCGTTCTCCTGCTCGAATGCTCAAATCAATCCGAAAGAGGTCCTGATGATTTAAGTCAAGACAAGAGGCCAGTTCTGTTGCCAACACAGAATTAGATTGTTTAATCGTATCACTTTGCTAGAAGTGCAAACTGATTCAAACAGATGGCACATGCAGGAACTTAATAAGTGGGCAAAAAGAAATTTTTAATACCTTACAAAGATAGGAAAAATAGTCGTGCGTCGCTGCGGATTGCTCTGAATTCCTTTAAAATGCTCCGATCGCCACGACTCCTTCAGATTCGAAGAATTCAGATCATTGCGCAAAAGTTTTCTCGATAATGTTAGGCTCTCCGATCATCTTAAAAAAGTTAGCAGGCGCATGAAAAAACGATCACAAACTTCTCTGTAGAACTTGACATCGACTGTGTCTCTTTGCTGTGTGATCCGGTTGATAGCAGTCACTGAAACTTTTCACAATTTGGCGTGTTTAATGTTGAACTGGTTGCTCATTGTTCGATTGCTATGGTATTTAGTCAGGAGATTGTGCCATTTCATTTACGTTACATGTTCCAATGTTGTGCCTGAACACGATCGAACATTCACACTTACAGTCCAACGAAATGCGAAAGACAATGAACAATATTATGTATGATATCGCATGACGCAATAATGGTTCAGGCTGTAACAAAAAGTCTGGATATCTCATGAACAGACTAATGATTGAGAACTTGAAAGCCATGCATGACCAAATGACATCAACAGCTCTAAAAGTTATGAAAAAGAAGCAGCACTTAATTATGATGAGATGCTGAGAATCACGAAGGTAAGCTCTTTGACAGCGGGTAATGCTTGATAAATCTGACAATATACTACTGACAGAACGAACATCAGTGGCGATTGGTCTACCGGGCGCACTCTTACTGTCCTTATTCATAATACTCCGCTTATGTTCTTGATACCTAATTTTGAAAGATCTTGAAGTTTTACCTATGTAACTAGCATTACAAATCCGACATTTAAACTCAGACAACATTATAACTATTACAATTTATTTTTTTCAGCCAAACGATCACAAAGGTTGCAGTTGTTATGTTTTTTATTTTTATGTTTATTGCGGCTATTTAGACAACGGGACAATGTAGGACTGGTAGCATTAGCAAGACGAACATTGAGATTATATTTGCGAATCAGAGAATTAATTTTTCTCTTTAAGCTATTGTAGTGCCATATCTATGAACCATATCAAATGATTCAGATATCAGATATCAGGCGTGCCAACTGCCAAGTAGTGATATCTTTGACTTCATGTAATAATTTAAATTACAAAACTCTCTAACCTTCTGATACATGAAAGACCTACGTCCAAATAAATGTAGTTGACTTCTTGATTTATTATTCTCAATACAAAACCGCAACAACTACACTATCGTTAACGAAAGGCATTGATAAATTAATTTTTTTAATTGCATTGGAATGACGCTTCCTAGTCTTCGATTTCCGTTTGAAATCTTTTTCTTTGAAACCGTTTTTCTTAAGTTTTTGTTTAGCGTTATGAATTGCTTCAGTTTTATCTGCTATCGTACTGCAATAATTTTTGATAGTTACACGGGAGTAAAAACTGGTGATATTTTCATATCTCTAGATGTTATTGCTTTGTATCCAAGCATACCGATTAGTCTGGCACTCGAAGTAGTCGTAATATTTGCTGAAAGACATTGGCATGAAATAAATCATTTTGATCTCACGATGGAGCAATTTAGCAACTGCCTTACGTTTGTGAGCTACACTTACTTACATTATGCTCCCCCATTCGCCGTTATTTTCATGAACTACATAGAAAACAGCTTTAAAAGAATTGAAAAAATTAATATCTCCCCTCCGATATTCAAACGGAATATCGATGATATCATTATGGGTCCTTTCTCATCCAGTTTTCAAGATAGTTATAAAATTCTCAACATATTCAACAATATAGATAAAGATGTTCAATTTACTTTAGAAATTCCACAAAATTGTCTTAACTTTCTAGATTTGAGCATCTCGATTAAAAACGATTGCGTTTGTTACAAGCACTATAGTAAGCCATTAACTTCGGATTACTCTCTACGCAAAGACAGCTGGATACCACATCATGTTAAAAATAACTTCATAGAAAATACTCTGAACACAGCCGATGAAAGATGCAGTGCAATAGCAGATAAAACTGAAGCAATTCATAACGCTAAACAAAAACTTAAGAAAAACGGTTTCAAAGAAAAAGATTTCAAACGGAAATCGAAGAATAGGAAGCGTCATTCCAATGCAAATAAAAATATTAATTTATCTATGCCTTTCGTTAACGATAGCTTAAACAGAAAAATTAATTCTCTGATTCGCAAATATGATCTCAATGTTCGTCTTGCTAATGCTACCAGTCCTACATTGTCCCGTTGTCTAAATAGTCGCAATAAACATAACAACTGCAACCTTTGTGATCGTTTGGCTGAAAAAATAAATTGTAATAGTTATAATGTTGTCTATGAGTTTAAATGTCGGATTTGTAATGCTAGTTACATAGGTAAAACTTCAAGATCTTTCAAAATTAGGTATCAAGAACATAAGCGGAGTATTATGAATAAGGACAGTAAGAGTGCATTGAGTGTGCATCTTCGTGATTGTTCTGCTGTTGACCTTGATGACTTCGATGCGAATATCCTTCAGAGAGCGCGAAGTACGGTTGACGCTGCTTTGATAGAAGCTCGCATGATTCAGGACAGATGTCCATCTATGAATCGTCGTCATGAGCTTGTAGGAGAACACAGGTCGCGCCATACAGATTTTTATTCAGTTTTTACATATATATGTCCAAGTAGCATGTCATATGCGCCTGTTTTATACTCTATGAAGAAGGGTCTGGACCCGAAACGTCGAGTAAAAGCTGTTTTTTCTTTACTTTTTTAATTGACGGATCTGCAGAAATTAAAAGGAGTGCGTTTCTCGATTACGAGTACAGCCTATTAACATGATCCTCCCGTTTCAGAGAATGTCCCAAAAGGCACTATAACATCCCCACATTTGTGACAAGCTGACAAATCATACATTATGGTTGACCAGTGTTTATCCAACAATGGACTGAATATTTTGAAGTGCTTCACTAAGCTGGCACACTTAGAACTGAGTATCATTTTCGTGGTGATTTCAAAACTAAGTTTTACTCATTTTATCGGCTTGCCAAAACTTTACACCAATGTTTATCCTCAAATGTTCACCGGTTTGAATTTAGCGTCAAGGTTCAACATGGAACATTATGTTCCAATTACTTTGATTAAAAAGAATGAAGAAATGTGACACTGCTAAATTGAATTAGATATTGTGATGCAATATTCAGCATCTTGAATAAATATAAAAAGAGGAATCTTCAATCATTAATTTATTTTGATGAAAATGTGTATTATTTACGTCATTGACAGCGTCGTAACGGAGGTGCTTTTTCATGAAAAATGATGAGACTACTTGTTACTTGTCATTATTACTATGGTTAAAACGCCTCCATTATCTTATTGCATTTTTGTCATTCATCAATTATTTTGAATATACCAGTATTCTAAAAGTTCTTTGGTAAAACAATTATATGTATTTTGTTGAAAGATAAGCTAGCAACGCATGTATATGATAAAGGAAAGCCCAGTTTAATTGAGATGAAATTATATTCAGATAGATAAGCCTGTCGGTGCGGCACCGCCGACCATCATCATCATTTCGCCAAATGATGATCGGTGGTGCGTGAAGAGGGTATCTGGTATTCGAGTCTGTCCATAGTCATATGAGTATGTGCACAAATCTCCTATCATCTCTTGATTATTTCAACCTGTAGAAAATGGAATTTTACACAGACGCCTTATTCGCCCTACCTCACCAGCATTATGTATACGAAAGGAATTTCTTTTTGATTGTCAATTATTTTGAAACCCTAATTCCTTTTTTCGGTTGTATTTATTTGTATGTTTTAATCACTTACTCATTTATTACTTTCTAATTGGCATTGCTATCTACTTATTTTTTCATTTGACTCATAGCTCCCTTTTCTCTTAGTTTTTTAATTTCATTTTTATTCAGCTTTCTTTACTTTCAATTAGCTCATAGCTGTACTGTTTACTTGAATTATCCTGGGATTTCTTTTACATATATATATATATATATATATATATATATATATATATATATATATATATATAATATATATATATATATATATATATATATATATATATATATATATATATATATATATATATATATATATATATATATATATATATATATATATATATATATATATATATATATATATATATATATATATATTCTTTCTCAATTATTTCCCGTGCATACCCTTACTTCTGTCTACATTCATCCATTTTGACTATCCTTTCTTATTTTGCCTTTTGTGTTATTGTGTTAGTTCGTTTCATATCTTTTAAGTGTATCGATTAATGGTATCAATTAAGAAGATCTAGCTCTACATGCACTCTGTCTCTGAAGTCACACTACTAATACTACTGTAGAAAAAATGCAACAGTAGATGATGATTTTCAGATTTTTGTCGAAGATGGAGCAAGCTGAAGGTCTTATTGACAAGTGCTCTTGGGATCAAGGAAATGGATGATGGGAAAGCCACAGAAAAGACAGAATGACTGCAGAATATAATGCAAAGAACATTTCGTGTAAAAGATAGATTTTTCTCACCGTGCGAATGTATCGGCCAGAAGTGCGATGAACATGTTGATGCAGAGAATAAATGACGTGGCAAACCAAAAGCCAAGAAGAAGCTGCACCATTACCTTATCAATTTTGACCATGCTCTAAAAAATTAATGAAATCAAATAGTTACCTTCAACATCCAAGTACAAAAAGATACATGAATGACTGACATACGACTAAAGCCACATCTACATAGCTTGGAATGTTGATGAATCTAGAGTACTTGTATCTACATGTAAATTGTCGAAGTCACCATTTTCTTGCATAAATATTTGAATAAATTTTATTTATTCAGTTGTTCTCTGGTTTTCTCTGGATAACAATCAGTGGCACTGACAAGAAAATGTCTTCTTTTGTGGAAGAAGTTCAAAAGACCATTAAAACCTATAGAATCGATTCTTAAACAGGCTTCGGCATACCTTCGAAAACATAGGCGATGTAATTGAATTTTTATCGCAAATAAATTCCTTTCTGATGAGACAGCTATTTCATTAACATTGTTTGAATTATTTTTGTGATGTAACAACATAAGCAGTAATCAACATGTTATTGAAAATAACAGCGAATCGTGGACAGTCTAATACATGGAAGTGTAGAAGAGAAGTACGCTGACTAAATATAGTTACTGCAGCCAGCTATGACGTGAAAGTTGTCTTCTCTGAATTTCCATTGAATGAGAGAGGTAGCGGCAGAAAGTTCGATGAGAATCTTTGTCATTCATGTATTCATTTGCATGATGAAATCTTGCCGTTTTTATGAAAATAAAGAACGTCTTTTCAAATCAGGATAATCATTTAAACTTCAACCGGTTTATTTGGAGGACAGCAAGATGGACTACTGGCCACAATCTTCGTCAGGAAGTGTTTTTTGTAATGTGAAATCAACAAAATAGCATTTTTGGGTTTTAGTATCGATATTTCATCATCGATATCACCATCAAATTAACAGATTTGAAAATCGAATGCATTCTATAACCAAGCCCTCTCTTTTTGAAATTTTGATGAAATATTTCACTCTTAATTCTATGATCTTGTTCTTCTTGATGAAGCAAATCACTTTATAAAATCGATAGGTATCTGTTAACGTCAAAGAGATACACCGAATTTTTAAACATGTGTTTTATTAAGTAATTTTCGGTGTTCATTTTTAATAATTATGCAATTAACAACAATGAAATTAAATAAACGATATATCAAATTGCCATGCAAAAGATGTGTGACTGGTAAGATTCGAACTTACGACCAAGGTTAACTAGACATGTGCTCTACCAACTGAGCTGCGAGCCACTTATGCGACTGTGTCAATTGGCAGGATCAAAATTACTTAAGCAATAGGCTTGTCATTGACATTAAAAAAGGTGGTATTCACTATAGATTTCATTTATTGTGGTTTGCTTCTTGCCCTAATCTGTACGATTCAGACTGTTGCCAGAGGTGACAACAATTTGCATTACCATAATTAGCGTTCTTCCCTTCTATTTCTATGCTCTAATAAGGCAATCGCGATGTAGATTTCAACAATATCTGTTACTATTTCTATAAAAGTTCATGCATTTATTGAATAATTAGTGAAGCATCTAATTAATGCGTTATAGTTATTTGGGTAATTTCACAAAAAATGCAATTTTCCAGTCTTTTGCTGCTAGAGTCTTGGCTATCACGTTATATGTCCTCAACTTTTTTTTCTTTTTTTTTGCCTCCTTACATAGGCCCACTAGGTATTGGATTTTTGTTTTTCAGTTGTCCTCATTTTTTTAGTCCTTAACCGACGCATTAAAATACATAATGAATAGACACAATCAATTTGATAACATATGTGAAGCTCCATTATTGCATCAAAGGTTTTGATTTCATGATTGTACCTATAAAAGTCATGCGTCTAGAGAAAAAAGTTTGAGAAATTTGTGATTCAATTTACCACAAAATGTCCCTCAACCAACGCACATAATATTGAAATTACTCAACAGATAATGAATTCAACAAACAGATCGACCTTAAGGCTACGTAGCTTTAAGTATATTCATCATCGACAGAAAAGTACTGGTCGGATGAATAAGCGGTAAATACAGTAGTGCATGATTGCTTCTTTATAGCATTCCACGAGTTAGATATCTTAAATAGGATGAGGGCTATTTAAATCTAACGAGTTCGAATGCTACTATGAAGCAATCTTCTGCACAAGTTGCGTAGAGAATTTTATTTGGCGACGTGCTATGATGATCAAGGACAGATTGCGATTGATATGTCTATGATCACATTGAGTATTTGAATAGAAATTCAGCCTGATCAATCGTGAAAATTTCTATTCACAGGATCTAGTCTATGCTAAAGCAGGACAAGATCGCTCATAATTGCCATATTTCACTCCTTCCAGTGCATTGGAGTTAATCCTCTAAATCTGTGAAGCTAATGTGCCATGTTAGACCATGCCTGTTTAACTATATTATGTAATTTTCCTAGCGATATGGAACGTAAACGCCTGTGAAGGACTGTTTACTCAGATTTCTGTCATTCCCCGGGATCTGTCTACTTGTATTTCTATCATTCCCCGGGATCTGTTAACTCGGATTTCTATAAATCAAGAATATCTTGGTTAATCAATGTCAAACAGACATGGTTTAAAACGGTTATATCATGGCTAAATCTAGTTCATAGCAGGCCTCACTCTCGGGCAACTGTACATGTAAACAATCCTCGGACTTCGCCCTCGGGATGTTTACATGCAACTGCCCTTGTTGAGACCTGCTAAACTAGATTTAGCCATGATATAACCTTTACATTGAAAAATGTCGCTGGGCAATAATTTTCATCTTGCCCTTCTGAGACGGCAAGATAAATTTTTAAAGAATATATTCGTATAATCACATTGGCTATAGGCCAGTTGCCATAGATTTAGAGGACAAGCTATTCTATGAATCCAGCGGGCAAGAGGATCGTAGAAATCCGTGGCCGCTTCACGGCCTCGGATTTCTACATTTTCTTGCCCTTCTGGCTTCATAGAATACCTTTTTTCCCGCTCGGGCAATAATCTGCTTTACAGGTCAAATAAAGCGAACAGATATCTACCATACATGCACAGAGACAAATAAAAATCATTACTTACCGCATAATCATAGCTATCCAACAACGTAAGGCGAAACACATTGAACATGGTATCATAAACTGTATCAAATCCTTGAACCATCAGCACAGTATAATTAGCAGGCAAGCTGTTGGCAGTGGTTATTAAGTTCATCGGAACATTTTCAGTTCCCCCAACAATCATGTAGAAAGCCATCACTGAAATGAGAGGGAGCTAAAAAGTTTCAGTCGTAGAAAAATACGATCAAAATGAATTCAAATTGAGATGAAAAATATTGTGCCATTTCGGTGACTTTGCATGTGTATGTGAGTTTAAGAGCAATCTATCAATCAATTTATAAATTTGCACTTGAATAAGTGAATTTTAAATATATACACGTTCAACCAATCGCTAAGGTAACAAATAAATGAAAAGAGTAGTGCATTTTCACATTGAGAGTTAAGACAATCGATGATTAAAATAATTAATACGCAACGTGTGGTTGTTCGTCTTGTGATCTCTCGCGGCTATCAGTATCTTCGTCTTCATACGTCGGTCAGTGCTATTCGAAAGTGGAAATATTTATATCATTCGACGCGTCTCGCTATCCTCTACAATAATCAGTGGAAACATTCGTCCGTCCGCGTTGATATTGGCAGTTATTCCGGATATTCACTCTTCCCAACTCCCAAAGTGTGACACCAACTCACATTCCGATATCATTCGCATCAGCTTGACCTGCACAGAGACCTGTAAGTAAACGTGCACCAAGTGACGTCATCGCTTCGACGTGAATTTCTATGGATCGTCCTACCTGTGCACTGGAATTCGGAACTTCACGAATGAGATTGTCAACAGCCTTGCGCTAGGTCAAGTGACCACATAGTCTTGTGGATGCTATTGCTACTTTTAGTCTGAAGATACAATGATCGAGTCCCACCAACAACATTTTATTTTGTCAAGCAATGTCTGGTATAAGCTATGATGCCATCCTCTCAATGTCGATGGATGACCTCAATACCCGGAGAACAAGTATCAACAAGGGTGATATGTTCAAGGCCTTTCTCCAGTTGCGAAAAGAGAATGAAACTCTCAGTCAACGCTCGGATTCTTCCTATCAAAGGATATCCGACTTAATTGATGCGAAATTCAACTTAGTTCTACAGAAGCTTTCAACGGTTACCGAAGAAAATGCTCAACTGCGAACGAAAGTTGTTAGACTGGAGCAGATGGTAAATGGTCTTGAGAGGAAAGCCTCGAAAGTGAGCCATTCCGACTTGCTTCTGGAAGCTGAAGATAGGGCAACTCGTCGATGCAATCTTGTTATCACGGGCATTCCAGAGAAGACAGGCTCATTGGAAGAAAGAGTAGCTAGTGACAAGTCATTTCTTACATCTTTGCTGGTTAAGATGGAGGTTCAAAGCGATTGCGTGGAAGACCAACGCAGAATCGGCAAGATTCAAACAAATAAACCACGTCCCATGTTGGTTAAGTACAACACATTCGAACAAAAGATGAACATACTGAAGACCTCTAAATTTTTAAGGAACTGTGATCAATACCGTACACAGCAGTCTATGTGAATCCTGACCTAACAGCTCTTCAGAGATCTGAAAACAAAGCATTGCGAGATGAACTTAACCGAAGGCGGCTTGCGAAGGAAGATGTTTTTATCCATCGGGGGAAAATCATTCCTCGACAAAAGCAACAGAATTTTCGCTAAAGATTTTATCGAAGCATAGAAGCCTTCCTGTCATTTTATCAGCCAATGTTCGGTCTATTGTAACGAAGTTAGATGAAGTAAGTGCAACGTTGCATGCAAAGAACATTGACATTTTTGTTTGTACAGAATCCTGGTTGAATACCAAACACAGTGATGGTTTTGTTCATATTCCAGGATTCATTTACTATCGTGATGACAGAAAAGACCGTTCTGGAGGAGGAGTCGCTGTGTGGCTCAAGGGAAACATATTTGTAACTCTTCTTGAATGCAATCATCCCCCGGAAATTGAGTGTCTTGCTCTAGTTGTTAATAACTCTCGCTTTATTTTGCTCAGCCTCTATATTCCTCCTGAGCCTGCTATGCATTCTTTTAACAGCATAAATGATTTTTTATTGAATTACATTAATGATTTCTTGCAACTTTATCCAGATTTTGATGTCATCATCTGTGGAGATTTAAATCGATTTAATGTGAGCGAAATTTGTTCATCACTTTCTTTGATTGACAAGTTTGAACAACCGACTTACGGCACATCTAAGCTCGACTATGTATTGATTTCAGAAGAATTGTCCCCTTATTATTGTGTCTGCGATTCTGTCCCTTTTGATCGCTCTAGTGTTCCTCATCTTTCCTTGTTGGCTACACCTGTTCGTCAACTTAATGGTTGCAATAATGTAGTTTGTCAAGTTTCTGACTTGAGAAAATCTAATCGGACGGCCTGTGCAGAAGCCCTGGACAGAATAAATCTATTTATGACAAAGATTTGTCCCTTGACACAAAATGTATTGTGTTTCATGACATTTTAAATCAGATTGTTCGAGAATGTGTGCCAGTCTCGTTTGTTTCTTGTACACCAAATGATAAACCGTGGATCACACCAGTTATCAAAGACATGATAAACAAAAGATGGACGGCCTACCGAGAAAGGAATTATCCGCTTTACAATCACTTAAAAGATAAAATCAGAACTGAAATATACAAGTCAAAAATCAAATGGACAAGAAACATGGCTTCCAAAGATGTCTGGAAGGCAGTCAAGTCTCACAATTGCGGAAAGACTCATTTTCCATTGAACTCACTTCTCTCGCAATTTGACACTATTGAGCAGGGTGTGGCAGCCATAAATCATGCTCTTTGTTCTGTCTTCCTGAAGTCTGACTTGACAAGCCCTATGACTGTCACTAGCGCAAGCTCAGAATCATGGAATGTCAACATTGATCCAAACGAAGTACTCAACCTCATTCTGAACACGAAGAAGGAGAAAGCCTTATCTGATTTTCCAGTCAAGATATACCACCACATTGCTCCTGCCATCTCTGCGCCATTATGTGAGCTGTACAAAGAATCAATTCAATCCTCATCAGTTCCTCAAGTATGGAAAGCTGCGGCGATCTCACCTATTCCAAAAACAGCTTCCCCGACCCTTGACGATCTGAGGCCAATCAGTATCTTGCCGCTTCCGGTAAGATCCTTGAGTTGATTGTGCTGAATTCTCTGAAGAACAACATCATAAACTTTTATGGTGATGACCAGTTTGGCTTCCGACCTGGATCATCTACCCTTTGCGCCCTCGTGTCCTTACACAACAAGCTTACGTCTTACTTGGACCAAAAAGAGACTTGCAGCGCCTACATTGTGTCTTACGACTACTCAAAGGCGTTTGACCGTTTGAAAAGTGATTTGATTTTGAAGAGATTACACGAATGCAACCTCCCACACTCATTCATTTCCTGGATAGCAGACTACCTGAAAGACCGAACTCAATATGTTAGAATTGGGGCTACACATAGCAGATGCGTTCAAGTCACATCTGGAGTTCCCCAAGGCTCCATCATCGGACCATACCTCTTCGCAGTTGCTACAGCTACACTTGAAGTAGATCAGTCAGTTTGCCACATGGTAAAGTACGCAGACGATATCAGCTTGTGTTTTCCTCTGTTCAAAAACTCAAGAAATCAGCACATCACCACTGAGCATGAGCGGCTATTGCGTTGGTCCAAGGAAATGGACTTGAAATTAAATGAAAGAAAGTGCAACTCCCTGACTATAGAGAAACGTTGTCATTCTGAACATTTTCATCTTTCTGACGTTACTCCAGTGGATGAGTTATCGATTCTTGGAATCAAGTTCAACAAAAGTGGAAATTGGTCCAGTCATTGTGACTCAATCATAAAACAATCTTCGCGTCGCTTCTACTCTTTGCGCATTTTGCGTCGATCTTTAAGTGACAGTGCTCTTAAGTTGACATATTTTTCTCTTGTGAGATCTTTATTAGAGTATTGCGCACCGTTACTCATGCCATTTACAGCAAAAGACGCACTACGACAAGATCGAGTACAACGCCGATTTCACAGACTAATGTGTGGTGATTTATGTACCAGTCATTGCTTGCCAGGTTTGAGAGAACGTCGAGAAGAATTATGCCTCCGATTTCTCAAATCTGTGATGGACCCAGAGCATGTACTCCATCGTCAGCTACCTTCGAGGTCTTCGACTGGTCGCTTCATCCTCCCTCAACGACGAACAGAAATGCGCAGCAAAACTTTTATACTATATGCATGTCTTTTATACCACAAAGCTTTTACGAGATAGAGAAGCATCTTCATAAAAATGCTTGCATCTTATCTGATATGTGCTTGACTTTGTAATTTTTGATTTATATTTGACGAAATATACGCTTTATATATATAATTAAGATGGTTGAGAAATTTGATTGCTGCAGTTGAGACTTCGGAATTTCAAATTAGGTCTATCAGTTTCAATGTCAAAAATCATCATAAGCTAGCTACATATTAAAGTTTCTCACTTATTTTTTATTCTATCTCTTTATTTTCACTATTTCTTATTCAGGAAAAAAGCTAACGGTGTCATTTTCCAAATACAGCATCATTGCTGTTTTCTCTTCAATTAACTTCAATGTTTCTAAAGAACACGAGCCTACAAAGCATACATTTCTATGAAAAAAACGCAATTCGATTATCAGACGTCATTGAAGAGTCATCCTTCCGGTAGAACACATTCAGCGTCCGGGAGACGTGGGTTCAATTTTAGGTCGGATGAAACGCAAAACTTTAAAAAAGCGACCAAGCCATCTGCTGCATCTTTTAATGCGTCTAGCAGCAATTCGGTTCAAGGGCTAAGAAAACAGGAAGTGAAGACTGCTCTATGCACAGAATGACGCACAGATGGCTTTGACTTGAAATGGAGAACCGCGCACAACTATACTGTCTGACATAAAAAATGCTCCACTCAAATATATGAACTTTATTCCACTCACACTCATGAATTATAAGGTAGCATTTTATATAAAACATTATATTTGAATAAATGGGAGACATTAGTATCGAGTATGTCCTCCCCGCACTGAAATGCAGCTTTGAAGTCTCATCGGCATCGAGTCGCAAAGATGATCAAGCCGTTCCTGATCCAGCAATGACCATTGATCGATGAGTCTCTCTGAAAGAGCTGTCAGTGTTGATGGCGGATGATCATATGCATTTCTCACTTTCCGACCAAGTTCATCCTAAGCATGTTCGATCGGAGACAGGTCGGGGGAGCGTGAAGGCCAATGGAGGATGCGAATTCCAGATCTCACTATCGCTGTTGTTACACAATGAGCTCTGTGTGATCGAGCGTTGTCATCTTGGAATATGAGGTTGAGTTCATTTACCGTTGGGATGACGATTGGAGATATGTTATTCGATAAATATCGCTCTCCGTTCAAGTTCCCATTCACAATGACTGCGACAGTTCGACCTCCGTACCAGATACCGGCCCAGATCATCACGCTACCACCACCATAGCGGTCATGCTCAGATATGTAGCAGGGTGAATACCTCTCACCAACCATTCGATGCACTCTAATGCGACCATCGTGAAAATCCAAAGTGAAACGGGATTCATCCGTCCACATCACTTGACGCCATTCCTCTGTGCTCCACGACAGATGCTGCTCACACCATTCCAAACGCTTTCGCTTGTGTTCGAGACCTGCGGAGAAAAAAATTGGCAGTGAAACAATGTCATTGTGTGAAATTCTCGCATTACTTACTTAGAGGAATTCTTACAGCAGGTCGGTATGACCTCAGACCCGCTTCTGCTATACGGCGATATGCTGTTTGTATACTGCATGCAATTCCTGCTGCAGCTTTCCTGCTGATGGCCAGTCGAGGAACACTCTTAAAGCGATTGCGCTTTGCTGAGATAACCAACTTCCTATCGGTAGCATTGTTTGTCAATCTCGGTCTCCCTGATCCTTTCCTTCTTTTAGCATTTCCATCATTGTTCCATCGACCCCACCACCTGCTCACAGTGAAGTGTGACACACCCAACTTCCGTCCAACAAACCTACAACTCTTTCCACATCGTAGCATTCCAACAGCCATTCCTTTTACAAACTGTGATTGCGACATTTTTGCTTCAAATTTTAGTCAGAAAGAATTGCTTGATAGTGATAGGTCGAATTTGAAATGCATCAACTATGTCAAAGATATCGACAATGGACAGCTGCTTTATATTAGCATGACAAATTCTATGCATAGACATCCTGGTCAGTGCAGTATGAAATAAAAGTCGTCCACTTCCATTGAGATTTTCTATATCAAGTGGATCGTTTTTAATGTCATAGAGTATATACTGCATAGTATGCCGTGTATGATGTACAGTGTACATGTAAAGAAATATTTTTCTAAATATTTAGTCTGTTATTCCGGCAACATTTGAGACGATTAGACAATTTGTAATAGATCTAGTATTTATTTGAAGGTCTACTTATTAATGTGTCTCAACAAAGATGCACGAAATTTTGAAATATCGAATGCTTACCAAAAGGTATATAAAATTCCATATACAAAAACAGGAATCTCAAAACGTCGTACGATACATGTCCAATAATAACAATAAAAGGACCTGAAAAACAGAATTATCGGTTAATTTATTCGCTAATATGGATTTTTCATTTCACAATAACTCTAAATACAATTCATTCAACTTCAGTTTACAATTAGCTTCTTGCATGTAAAATCATTCGCAACATAGATCCAGTAAATGGCAAACAACGGAATATACATACGCATGTATTTTCATTTATAGAATGCTGATAAAGTATTGCGAATAGGTCAGTTAAAACGGTATTGAACTTAAATACATTTTGAATCAGCTAATATACTCAACATTGATCCAATCAGTTATTACTCAAAAATCATGACTGATAGGGACTTTTCTAAAAAAAGACTAAAACAAACTCCCCGGAAACCTCTAATGACTGGTCATCAAAAAATATCCACGCATTCCTTAAGGCATCAAGCAATTATGTTCTAATTAGTTCTAATTATCATCATTTGTTATTCGATACTTCGCTTTACTCGACAGCACAGAAGATCTTTCTTACAACTCAGCTGCGATTCAAACTGAAAATGCAATACTAAGATATCAAGACTTGTGGCTTCTAGAAGACTCTATTTAGTTTGAAATCAATGGTGCAAGATATCAAGACTTGTGTTTTCTATGAGACTTTATTTAGTTTGGAATCAATACTGCAAGTAGCATCAAGACTAGTGGCTTCTTGGAAAATTCATTTCAGTCAGTAGCAATATTCCTATTCAAGACAAAAAAATCTTACCGCCGATTTGAGAAAACCGGCTGAGTTATCGAAATTCCGCTAAATCTTGATGAATCCCCACTCCTCAAATGAAGTATATGATTTAACGGTGAATGCTCTTCATTCATAAACAATCTATGCAATACATGAAATGACATTTTTTGTTAGTTTTTAGCACATTTTGCAACTACCAATGCAGAACCAGGGTGGGTAAAAACATGTTTAAAGCGTTTTTTAAACAACATTTTTAACACATGATTTTTATAAAATGTTTTTCACAGTTCTGGTGTTCGATTGAGACTTTGTAGGCTTGCTAAATAAATTCAGCATTTATGTATTTAACATTATTTTTTATGATGCTTGACATTGTGTTATCAGTCTCAATATCCTGAAGTAGTCGGGAGATTTTTCAAATCGTCCAACTGATTTCATCAAGCTGCTTGCATATCTGCTTTAATCTTCATAGACATTTGGACAAAAAGTAGTCTCTTGAGATAACAAAGAGCTCTGAAATTCCCAACTTCACAATGCAACAAATATTTAAACGAAATAACGATTTGTCAATATCTCAAGTTCACTGTTCTTTTCTCAATTAATTTAACAATGCATCAATCCCTGCACGTGTATTGTATTTCGTAGACTTTCCCTCACACAAATATTGATCAAAATTTATAGAAAAGCAAGCGTTTAACATTATGTTTAATTTCTATTTTGTGGGTGTCTATTTTCGTAGACAAGGGAGTTAAACCTTACTGGAAATGACTAAAAGATAATTTAAAAATCGGAAGCGTGATGCCATCACAGAAAACCCAAAGTGCCAAAATATATCTTCAACACATTTAGTCTAAAAAACTACCTGAGTTGCAAAGATTCCTTCATAATTCCCACCATTGCAGATTTCCCGCTGGAATTCGATGAAATTTTGGAGAACCAGCCGATGTGGGAATTCTCGTCGGAATAGGAACACTGATCAGTAATAAAAGACATCAAGACTTGACTTGAGAATTCTGGGAGACTTTATTTAGTTCGGAATCAGTAATGCAAGACATCAAAACAGAAATATACTCATTGACAAAATTTTTGAATCATTTACTTCTTTAACTTCTTTCATTTTTGACTGGTATATATACATGTATGTATGATACCTTGATAATTTAGTCACAATCTCCACCAAGTCGCTAGCACAGAAAAACAACACATGTAGCAAATTCAACTTTAATAGCGCGTGTGCCCCCCTCTAGCTCTAATACATTCAGTAATCCGAGATGGCATGGATTCACAAAGTTTCTGAATGAAGGATGTTTCAAGAAGAAGCCACTACTCTGTCAGTCTTTCAGAGAGAATCTTCAGGGACACTGGTGGAAGTGAATAGCGGTTTCTCACTCGCCGCCCAAGCTCGTCCCAGACTTGTTCAATGGGTGACAAGTCAGGTGAGCGTGCAGGCCAGTCAAGGGTTTGAATGTTCAATCTCCTAACAGTGGCAATGACAGCCGAGGAGCGATGTGGTCTTGCGTTGTCGTCTTAGAAGACGAGATCCTCCACCCTGACCACTGGGGCAACAACAGGAAGCACAATTTCATTGAGATACCTCTCTCCAGTCAACGTGCCTTTGATGATGACTGCTGTCGTTCGTCCGCCATGCCAAATGCCACCCCACAGCATAACACTTCCACCACCATATCTGTCGTGTTCTTTAATACAGCATGGGGCAAAGCGTTCACCTGGAAGACGATGGATACACTCTGACACGACCGTCATTGAAATCCAGAGTGAATCTCGATTCATCGGTCCACAAGCCTTTCTGCCAGTGATGGTCATTCCATGAGCGATGGGCATCACACCAGGCAACTCGTCTTCTGCGGTGCTCAAAACTCAATGGAATTAGGACAGCTGGTCGTCGCGATTGAATTCTAGCTTCTCGCAATCTTCGGTAAGCCGTTCGAACGCTACAGTCTATATTTGAGGCACTCTTCCTGTGTGCGACTAGCTTTGGGACTGACACAAATCTATTCCTCTTTGCAGATAAAACTAGACGTGCGTCTGTCCTTCCTGCAGACTTTCTTGGTCGACCAGATCGACTTCTTTTTAACATCTCCTTCTGCTTTCCATCGACACCACCACCTCCAAACAACGAGTCTCGATAGTTGCAGTTCTTCGGCAACACTCGCACAACTTCTACCACAACGAATCATTCCAATAGCCATACCTCTGGTAAACTGATCGTGTGCCATTTTATTTTACAGAAGCTGGATTTTAGTTCACGTTTATGTTCAATTTGTAAAAGCAATTGTGACAGTTGTTTCGATATCAAAATTTGAAATTTGACCACCATAGATCTTTCTCCATTTTCTAATGTGTTGAATGGTAATACATAGAAAGTGAGTTATTGCATCATACCTGAGAAAAAAATGAAACAAACTTCAATTCAAGCCAATGATAGTTTGTTTCATTCCTGCAATTATGTCAATGAGTATATTAATAAGTGTTCTCGAGCAAATCGACTAGAATCCCACAGCCATGCACTTTATGCATTTAGTTGTACATAAAATCAAATGATTTCATATAGACACTCGCATATTACTAAGTAACTTTCCTTCTGCCGAAAAATATATAAAAAAGATGATTTGCTTCTTTTTTGATTCTTTGATTGAATACTGGCCCTGTCTCGTTAACAACCCGCTAAAAATTCATGTCATCCATTATAGTATTTGGGACTGTTATATTTAAACATTTACAAATTTCGCTTGATGCCTCAAATTTCTCCATATCACAAAATTGAAGAACGGCCATCGAAATCGCTCCCATCAAATCGACGCCACTGACATTTCCTTGTTTCGAGATAATAATTCACTTTTTAAAAATAAAAAAAACATTTGGATTCTCAAAGCTTTTCTACGAGGCAGAGTGGCAAGTATTGAGTAGAATTTGAGAATGTGCACATAAACAACCGCATGCAGTTCTGGTTTATAAGTAGACCCAGATGTGTAGCAGTTACTGCTGTTGGGCTTTGAAAAGAACACAACTCAATAAATAATTCATAAAAATCAAGTTCATCATTTCATTCTTACCTATTAAGGAAAATGACCTGAAAAATTTCATCAACCGCAACCAAAGAACAATTAATGTAATAGATTGGAAACGCTGATAATATCTTGCTAGGATGATCGAATGATGAAAAACGTCCACCAAATGGAGAATCGTACTGACGATAATGAGGAAATAGCACAACCAGTCGAATATATTCCTGAAATAAATAATCAGTCAGCTTTGTTAATTAGATCACGTCCTAGATAATCATTTGGATGGGGAATATTCTAAATATGTCCATAGTCCACCGTAATATTTGAAGGATCGTTATTGTTTAATAAAACAGAAACTGCATCATAATACAACAGTCTCAGGCATGATTTTCACAATATTCAACTTGCGTCGTGACATCGGTTTTGACTTCGAGCGGCCAGCATCAGTTTTCCGATCTTCTCATATTTGCATATTGATGCAGTGACATCTTCACCCATTTTGATTGGCATGTCATTTGCGCTAGTCGGCAATGCTTTAGTGCCGCGGTGCATTTGTAAAAGAAATCATGTATACATGCAGTTGCGACAACTATTCCTCGTTTATCCTTCACCAGTAAAGTCATTCGTTAAGTATCATACAGTGCTCAGTCAGACTAATTTCTGACAGAATCGGACATTAGCGATGAACGCTAGGCATCCAATGGTCATTTCCTTTAAGGGATGTTTCAAATATGCGACTTTTTGCAGCGCGGAAGTCGCGCGGTTGTCTGTTTAACATTACAGCCTATGGAGCCGTTCACACATGTCGCACGTTTTCATTTTGCCGCGAGTAAATCGCGCGATGTTGGTTTTTGACCTAAAAATGATCTTTAACATCATGTCGATCTGAAAACATTTCTGAGTTCAGTATGATGTGGCGATTAAAACGCATTCCGAATTGTTAATTTTCGTTGAATAGAACCGATTCTACTCTAGAATAATCTGGAATAATATCTTTGATTTCCAAAGTGTTGATGTTCTCGAACTTCGTGCAAATCAATCAATACTGTAGACAATGTGCGCGCTAACGGCAGTCATTGTCACCAATTTAGATTTTGACCTCTTTCTCAGCCGTCAGTGGTCAGATTTTGGCGATCCACAAGCCAAACTGATCCCCAGAGCATGAAGAAGTTGATAGTGCTTATGGCATCCACCAGGGAGACAAATTCCTACCTTCGAAATCCCCTTTTCTTGGAACAATGACCAACAGATACAATTGCTAAGCTGTGTCCATCGAAGACAATAGCATGGTCGCGCAGATGCCAGGGTAACATTACAGCCTATGGAACCTTTCACACATGCCGCTCGTTTCAAAAGCGGACAACTAGTCGCAAGAATTCTTCTGGAAATCGCGCGATTTTGAGGCGATTGAGTTTTGACTGACTAACGATCTAGAACATAGCGTCAATCTGAAAACATTTCTGCGTGCAGCATGTTACGGTGATTAAACGCATTCCGTATTGCAAAATTTCGTTCAGTACAACAGATTCTATCACAAATAATACATTTGAAGTTCGAAAGTGTTTAAGGTATTGACCTTCGCATACGTCAAACAATAGTGCCTTCCATGCGCGTGCAATCGACGACGACTGAAGTCAGTCGATATCACCAATTTACATTTTGACTTCGTTCTCAGCCATCAGTGCTCTGATTTTGGTGATTCACACACCAAAATGATTGCCAGAATATGAAGAAGTTGATGAATCGCGTGGCTTCCACCATTAAGAGAATTATTTTCATAACATGCCTACATAACATGCCGACATCTCTACCGCCGTTGTGTTCGGTTGTATGAATAGCGTGCTCTTGCTGACTTCTTCTTCGTAGACCTCTCTAGCGTCTGAACTACGAATCGCTTCGACTCCAAATTTTTACCACCTGATGATTTAAGTCTCGTTATCATTCGTCTCGATTTTCTAATCAAACTGCTCAGCGGAACGAATCCTGCAACAGCTCCAACTTGTGCTCATCTTTTCACTCCTCTCCGTTTTTCCTGTGTTTTGATTGGATATTACGCCGACTTCCCTTACTCGCGCGGTACTCGCAGGAATTACCTCACTCAGACGTCTCCCTCAACGCCGATATTCGCATCTCCGTACGTTAGACTGCACCGCCTTTGTCTCCGTCGCTGAGCAACGCCACTGCTTGCCGGTGAGTCCGCTGCTGCTGCTACCCAAGGCACGCGTCATTCAACCGGACAGCTGACGCAGAGGATTTCCGCTGTCAGAGATTAACTTACTGGTTTATACATAGGTCTATACAACCAATTTAACATCTCGAAACGTATATAACTTTTTTGACACTTTCCTCGACACTTAATTTTGTGACACAACTTTCCCTGAGAGAATGCACGAGACGCGAAGCGTCGAGATTAGACTATAAGAAAGCAATGCAACAAAATCATGCCATCAAATTTTGCTTCGAATATTGAAAACTATTTTAGATCAGGTTGTGGAAGAATCTCTTCAATGGAACAATTCTAATGCATCTGCGAAAGAAAAAGATCAGCCCAAACTAACTGCAAATGATCGACGTGTTTCAAGCAATACACAATATAATTCTTACCATCGAGGAAATATAGATAAACTTTCTGATTCACCGTCAACTCAATCAGCCCCCACGTTATCTCAAAGTAAAGCAGGTATTCAATGTATGGTAGATGGTTGTTTCATGCGGTATGCATCATCCAGTGGGATAAATCACATGGAACAACATGTGAACGGTGTACTACCGGAGTATGTTCCGCAGGAATGGTTGGATACCCACGGAAAAGTAATTTGTCGCTGTAACCGAATAATAGCAATATCGAGACAGAGCCATCACTTGAAGAATTGCACAGCATCAACAAAAAATGTTGAAGCCAATGTCTCTATTAGAAGCAGAGCAGATACCAGTACAAATATCACCCTACCCTCCTTGGAATCTATAATGTCATTAAATCGTCCAACGCTAAAGCACATACCCCATTCAGCTCGCCAAGCTTTCGGTACCGTTTTATCTAATGCTCTCCAAGACATAATATCATCGAACACGATGGAGGCATGGAAGCGTTTTTTTATGTTGCCAAAATGCGTGCTGCCATCATGTAAGCGAGCGGGAAGAAAACAAAGGCGTCCAGATATCAGGAAATTTTGCCAAAGATGGCTTCAGGGTGAAATTCAGGAACTATGGGAACAAGCTCAATGTGGTGCTTCCCACGTTAGTGTGAACAAAAAGCAACGAACTTCAGCCAAAGAAAATGAACTTCGAATTGAAGCTGCCACAACTTTGGCACAAGATGGACTGTTTCGGAAGGCGGCAAGGATACTAACTTCAACAGGTATTGCAAAAAATGACTCGGAAACCTGGCAATTGCTGTTACAAAAGCATCCACCTTCACCAATACCAGATATCCCATCAAGCGCCGAAGATCAGTCCGCACTTCAGCTACCGCCTGACTTTAACATTTCAGAAGTGCTTCATGCATTTCCAAGAGACACAGCATGTGGATCTTCAGGTTTGCGATGCCAGCATCTTCTAGAGGCAAACGAAGCAACTTTGAATTCACCCCTATATTCGTCTCTTCGAAGCATTGCAAATTTATTATTGCGAGGATCAGCTCCTGTAGAAGTTCTCAGTGCGCTGGCAAGTGCTAACCTCACTGCCCTAAAGAAAGGTGAAAATGATATCCGACCGATTGCAGCAGGAGAAATTCTGAGAAGGCTCGTCAGTAAAAGTGCATGTGTCGTGCTAAGAACTAAGGCTGCTGAATTCTTTCAGCCTTATCAATTTGGAGTTGCATGTCCAAGAGGCATGGAGATGATTATTCATATGTTAAGGGCTACGATCGACAAACATTGGAATGAAGACGACTTCGTGATATTAAAAATTGACATGACCAATGCTTTTAATCGAGTCTCTCGTCAGATGTTGTTCAATGAATGTGCTGAACATTTCCCTGAACTATTACCTTGGGTGAGGGCATGTTATTCTTCACATCCCATTCTCCGTCATCAAATGGGGAACTTAACATCCGAAACAGGTGTTCAGCAAGGTGATCCGCTAGGTCCACTTTTGTTTTCTCTAGTCCTGCAGAAATCAATCAACGAAATTTCAAGTTCAATACCGCTGATATACAACACATGGTATTTGGACGATGGCATTGTCTGTGGACAGAGAGATTCTATAGTTCAAGTTTTACATCTACTACGATCCGCTACATCCAAGACAGGTTTGGAAGTTAATTTATCCAAGTGTGAAGCGTACAGTAAAGTGGATCTAAGCATTCTGAGTGATGATATAAAGAAGTATAAACAACCAAATTTAGAAGTTTTGGGTTCGCCAATTGGAGACCATTGTTTCTGCAATGAATTCCTCATAAAGAAGATAAGCAAAGCTAATGAACTTCTTCATGCTCTTTCGGATTTGCACAACCCCCAGATTGCTCTGGGTATTCTACGTCGATGCAGTGGTTTTTGCCGCCTGATCCATATTGCCAGAACAACTCCAGTAGATCAAATAAGTCAATCATTGCGGATATTTGATAATGATGTGCGTAGATCTCTAGAAGAATGCACCTCCTTAGAATGTACTGATGATGCCTGGCAACAGGCCGAATTGTCATTAAGAAATGGAGGCCTTGGACTTCGATCTGTCTCTCAACATGCAGGAGCCGCCTACATCTCATCATTCTCAAGTGCTAGTTCCGAACCTTCAGACTATCTGATGAAAGCAATTCATCATTTCAATGCTCGCGTGTTGCCGACTGAAAAAATTCAAGGTTTTGACAACATACGTGGTGTTAAAATATCACAACATCGCCTTTCACAAATGATTGAATCAAAATCACGAAACGACCTCCTTCAAGCAGCTTCACCAGCCGATAAAGCTCGACTTGAAAATGTTGCTGCGGATCATGCCGCTGACTGGTTGCAGGTCATTCCTTCCCCTGGGTTAGGTCTAGCGTTGGAGCCAAACGAAATGAGCACAGCATTAAAATGGTGGTTAGGCTTACGCTTGGATGGCAACTCAAATAAATGCATCTACCATCCTGATACAATTCTTGATCCACATGGACATCATGCGTTGACCTGCAAAAATGGAGGGGACATTGTCAATCGGCACAATACCATACGAAATGTCGTGTATGAATGCTGCAGTCGATCGTTATTACGACCACAGTTAGAAAGAGGCAGTGGCTTGAGTAATCAACCAAAAACTCGCCCAGCCGACATTTTGCTCCCCGATTGGTCGTTGGGAAGATCCGCCGCGATTGATGTGACGGTCATACATCCGCTCAATCTATCAAATTTAACCGGAGCGAGTACGACTGTCCAGCATATCACAGCAGCTGCAGAAGCTCGGAAACGTGACGTCAACATCGAGAAATGCCGGGAATTAAATTGGCAGTGCCTCCCGTTTTGCTTGACAGCATATGGAGCTATGGGTGACGAAGCCATGGAATTTGTGTCGCGCCTAGGGACCAGACTAGGAACACAGACCGGGGTGACTGTCTACGATGCCATTGCTTCTATTTGTGGGAGAATATCTGTTGCGCTGGTAAGGTGCAATGCCAAGGCCATTTTGAAAAGAACCGAGGCCTCCGTTGGTCGAAGCGAGATCTTAAGGACCTTGACTTGAGTACTTTTTTTAAAATTCATCTTCATGGCGATGAAAATTTTACTGTTCGATGTATCTCGCAGAAGCCATGAGTGTTTACAGCTTTTGAAGATTGTATGTCATGATGAAAAAAAAAATAACATGCAAGGCTCCCAGAGGATTCAGTCCATGCACAATGCTTTATTGATTGACTAGACTGGAATACTTACAAAGTAGCGGATATTGACAATAGATGCAGTAGATTGTGAAAGTGGTTATTTTCTTAATGATATGATGAAAGTGGTCGCTTCGTGAAAATTTGTTGACTTCTGCTATGAATAGATGACGCAATTCACCACTTTCATCGATGAACTGATTGAATAGGTTGCTGAGATTTCTATGTCTATCAAATGAGTTTACAAGTCTATTACACAGAGCAGACGGCGAGACAAAATTGCTGAAATATTAATATCTAATGCTGATTTTGAATATTATAGCGAACTGTGTAATAAATTTTAAATATTCTGACAGCAAATTTCTAACCAATTTCGATGAAAACAAGAATAGATATAACTGAAGCCTGCTTTCAGAGTAATTTTGGCTCAAATCCTTCTCCAATAGACTAAGACACATCCACTTTCTATGTCTTATGAAATCGAGAGATCGAAATGGTTTGTACGATGATTGACAGTTGCAGAAATCGAAGTCCAATGTGAAAGGCCAATTCCAAATTTTAGCGACAATCGCGCTGCAAAAAATCGCATGTGTGAAACAGTCCTAAGAGTCAAGCTTAACAGAGAACATTTTTCTGGGCTAATGCCGTGACGAGCTCGATGCATACAATACTTCAAGTGTCTTCGCCCATATCATGAATCGTGAATAGGCTGAATCTATCGAGAGTTGTCTACTGTGCTAGCATTTTGAGCTATTTGATTGCCGGTGACAGTGAATGAATCAGATAGCAAGACTATGGATTTCAACTTCTACGACCATGCGCTAAATTGAATGCATGACGGATCAAACTCTTCAGTTTGATGGATATTCAATAGAACCACAAACGATAGGCCTATAATATGATGTGATGTCACCTTAAGTTAAAGCGTGTCTGCTGCGAGCATGAAATTCATTACAAGAAAAATAAAAATGTAGAATCTCTGCAAAAGTAAAATAAGTAACTGTTTGCGACAAAATAATAGTATCAACAGGTAAAGCGCGGACAGGTATTTTTCTCAGAAAGAACAATGTTGTATCCATGCTTTTGCATCCATGTTGTATTTCACACTATTTCTATCATGTCTGCATCACCCAGATGGTTTATCTATTCTTGTATTCATGATTACTCGATTGTGGTGATAAAAGTCTGTGAATAAAGAACAGGAGGATTATTATTTGCACTTTCATAGTAATTGCCAACAGTCGGAGACAGCTATTTATTTTTCAATTAGCAACCCAATAAGTGAGCATTATCTATTGGATATCCTTAACTAGCCATATTCGTAGCTGACAGCATATGTAGCATGGCAATTAAATTACCCTATAATAATAGCAATAATGATAATAACATTTATTTGTCTGACAGCAGTACAATATTGGCACAATTGAAATTCATGCAAGTTTTAAATAACGCGACATATAGCCGAGCACATCACAAGAAATCAAAGGTACACACAAAAAATTATAAGCGTGTAAATGAGTTGGCTTAACGGGCAGTCTTTGCCTTCGGTGGGTGTAGTGGGCATGTGTTTCTTAGGCACGTACACTGTGGAAGAAACAATCCTCTGAGCGGGTGACTAACATCGTCAACAGCTTTACCAAAAAAGGGACAGACAAATTTTGTCAACGACTTCAAACAGGGCTGGGGAAATATCCTTGCCAATAAATTTAGACTCTTTTCTCAACACCAGACATTTTCCGCTGCAGATACTCCAGTGCGCTAATTAACAGTGAGAAGTAATATAACATAATCGATCGGACAAATGCAAAATACAATCTCTTTAAAGTAAAATCATCACAACCTGACTTCTTCAAATTCCATAAAATGAACAACTTCCTTGAGGCACAGGCAATAATAATGTTAACGTGTTTATCGTTAAGATCGTTAGATACGTGAACTTCTAAAAGTTTCAGATGCGAAACAGGTTGAATAATGGCTCCATCTGTCAGCTTAATTGGGAGAACACTTACGCTTTTGCGAGTAATTATGTTCATCGCTTTACACTTAGTCCAATAGACGATGACCACGACTGAATGTGATTGAATTCCTCCTGCAAAAGGTATTCATCCGGGGATCGAATAAAGTAGAACAATCAATACCAAGTCATCTTCGCACATAACTACCGACGTGTCAGGATACAAAGTTTCAAAGTTATCAACAGAAATGCAAATAATAGAGGTCCTAAAATACTTCCTTGTAGAACTCCCATTGGGACAGAATACAAATAAGAAAAAGAAGATGAAACACAAACACACTGATTTGGAAGAAAACTTTTGATCCACTGGGTCACAGATTCGGTAATTCCAAACTTGACACATGGCGCTAAGATTAATTCATGCGAAAGCAAATCGATATAAGAGCGTTATTGCTGCGGATGTCCCTTTGTTGAGAAAATGCGCAAATTGACGTGAAGAGATGTTTTCACGAATACGAGGAAGAATCAATTTATCTGAGGCCGAATTCCCCAAACATTTTGCCAAAAGCTGAAGCAAAGATATTGGTCGATACCGGTTTACTGGCGTTGGAGATGAGTATTTTGTGACAGGTGTGATAATAATGCATTTGAAGCAATCGGGAACTGTTTTCAAACTTAGACTCTAATTGACTGATTCGGTTATGACTGGAGATGACAGCTCAGAAAAATCTCGGAATATCCAGTGAAGTATGCCATCTATTCCGGGGCTCTTCTTTTTCGTTTTGCTGAGATGCTTTGAACAGATGCTACTTCATAAAAAAATGTCGTGTTAGAATGAAGTTCTCTTGTACTCGATTCCACTAAAATGAAGTCTAAATATAAATACTCTTGCACTAAACATTTATCACTGAATAAATTGGCATTGATTTAACTTACCAACCATCTGAAAAGTAGGATGGAGCTGTTTGATCGAGTAACGTCTCTTCTTGTTCTAAAAATTTGCCCTCTTCTTCCCATAATGGATGACAAAACTCTTTATCTCTATCGATTTGCTTCTGTCGCCAATTTTTCCATTCTGAATGTTTTTTCAGTGATGACTGATATTCAACGATTTCTTCTACTATCTGGGATAAAGTGAGGAGGATCGCAAGAACCTAAAAACAACAATAATGTCAAATATTTAAATTGTCATTTTTATCAATCTGAACACATCAGAATTCATTCTATCAACTTCAAAGTACAGGAGCATGTCATGTACGGGTATAATTGAATTTCATTATGCGAGTAATCATTTGTGTTTATGATGAGTAGGCTCTCAAAATGCAAAGTTTTCAACTTTTATGCTTTCTTTATCAAATCTGAGCGGCTGTAACCACCACGAGACATTTCGGCCTGGAAGGCCTCATCAGTATTGGGTAGGCTCGAACCAGTGATGTTGGAGCTAGAGAGCGTGTAAACATACCCTCTAACTACAAGGCCACTGGAACATCTGTTGAAAGAGTGATTTGGTCAGAAAGGCACTGCTTTAACGCAGGCACGTGGAGGTCAGATTGCATTTTACAACCACTTAATTGAGACGCTACTTAATTGCCAGTTTAATTAGGCCCTAGTAGAACTATCCCTCTCTCTCTAAAACTATTCAACTGTATTCAAGCATTCATATGCTCGAAGTATGCTGTCATTCTCGATCTATTTTGCTTGATTTCAGTCATTTTTGTTGATTTGATTCTCTACGGACTTTTCAAACGGATCTTCAGTTTGTTCATTGCTCATATCACAGAGGCTCAAGTTTACAGATTGTTTATAAATTGTCGCATATTAACTTCAATGGTTTGCATCATGAATATGTGACTGATCGTCCAAATTATCTGCTTGAGCAAAAATAAGCTTCAAGATAAATGTTCCAGGTCAAATTTAGAAAAGTCTGGAATTTTCTGGACTTGAAACATTTAAAGAACTGAATTTTCATTCGAACAGAAAGAAATTGTCAGAAATGAATTTTCAAATTATATCAATATTAGAAAAAGAAATCATGAATTTATATGATCGAAATCCACGAATAAGAAGCTTCGAGCAATTGAAATAAGAATGGATGTCGAACAACTTGTAAATTCGTATTTTCATTTATCTGCTAGCTACCTGTTAATCGATAGCACAGCTGAAATTATTACGTTCCACTTTATCGATTATACAAGATTTTTGCTGGAAATAATGGATTTTGCAAGGAAATTGTGTGAAAATAGTGTGATTCTCATTAGAAATATTAATGTAATGTTCCTACTCGCATTTCTCAAAAAATTCGGCCATCGGAAAATTTTGCAATTTTTCCTAAATTGAAGTTTTTGGAATCACGAATATACAGAGTGTTCCAAATTAGCTAAATTTTTTTATTTTGGCGTGAAAACGAGCCTTCACGCTCAAAGATGATATTGAAACTGATACTGAAATATCATATTTCCTCAGAATAAAATGATATCAATTTATCATTGCAGATCTTTGGTGCCAATGGAACAGGAGGTTTGGGAATTCCGATCGCAGAACGATGGATAGAAAACGTGGTGAAAGTTACCCGAGTCAGTGAGCGACTGGCACGTATCAAAGTTCTTGTCGGCAAACGTGGCTTACGCTCCTCAAATCGGCAGGAGTGCAAAAGAAAATAGATGATTTCTGGGATATGGTGCTATGTGAGGTCATCATGAACATCCCTAATGACGAGGCTATTTTCCTTGGTGGCGATCTCAACGGACATGTAGGACAGTCAACTGATGGCTACGAAGGTGTTCATGATGGTTTCAGTTTTGATGAGAAGAATGCCGAAGGCGAGCGAATCCAGAAATTCTGTGATGCACTCAATCTGGTCAGTCTGTGGCAGAATGATCGAGAGAGGCATCAGTAGGTTGATTGCTTACAGTTCTGGTAGTTGCAAATCTGTAATCGACTACTTCCTCATAAGAAATACAGAAAAGAGTTTGGTGACAAACGTGAAGGCACTGCCAAGCGAAGAATGTGTGACGTAACATCGACTATTGATCTGTGACTGCAAAGTAAATATCAAAAAGGAAACCCGTCGGGTATCTGCGCCAAAAATAAAGCTGGGTAGGCTAAAAAAATGAAGACGCAGCAAAAGCTTGCAACGACTACGTTGAAAAGGAAGCTCATTGTGTGGACTCTTTTGAAGGGGATAGCGAGTTGGAAGGCCATGATGGATCTGTGGAAGGAAGCAGCAGAGAAGGTGTGTGATGTATCTAAAGGGCCTCTTAGGCATGAAGTGACTTGGTGGTGGAACCAGAAGACTGAATGTGATTGAATTCTAAGATCGCTTCCCATCGTACTTGTGGGAGGCGAAAACAACTGCGGCAGTGATCAAAAGTTTGAAATGCATAGGAAAAGGCACATTTCTGAAAATAATTTTTAGTGACTATGAGACATGAAAAGTTTTATGACTCTAAAATTGAAAATACCTGAAGTCAAATTAGGGGCTACTAAACTCATATTAATTGACTCGACTAAGGGCCCTAAGTCTATGCAGAGACTTTTATTATTTGCTCTGACATCGCTATCATAATAGACAATGTTACAGTACGACTGATTTGCGTAATGACAATTTTTACAATGCGTTATTCTGTTTATTATTGCGAATAACTTTCTATCATATACACTTATTGTTATAGGCGCTACTAATTAGTTACAGTGTCGGAATTCCGACTACAGTGGTCGCCGCTTAATATGCCCAATTTGGGCGGAGGCAAATTTGGCATAATAAACGGAGTGGCATATTAACCGGCAAATTTAAGATTAGTCAGTCTTCATTTATATTTAAGACGTAGAAGGACTAATTAGCGAAACAATTATATTTCTAAATGTCATAATGTCATAACATGTCACAAATACATGACCGTGTAACTGTCTTATTGTTTGAGAAAGTCATCAATTGACTTCTGCGTCAAGTTTTCTCGCAGCATATCTGAAATACGAGACGACAATCGAGTATGCTCACCCATATGCTTGAAGTCTCTACTTTCCAATCCTACCTGAAGTCGGCGCAAGCAATGCCGCATCTCAGCATTACTGGGTATGTCTTCTTGCACATCTGCATCGTCGTCATCACTATCGATCACTACTGCCTCAACGCAACCGACGATGTTGTTGATCAGCTGATTTTCTTCGTCTTCTAGCGTTAGTTCCTCATTTGTAGGAGTATCACGGTCAATATCGACCCACTTATTGAATTCATCTGTTGTCATTTCAGGAGGTGGAACAATCTTGGGTTCGTCTTCAAGCGCAGTGTTGTCCGTTTCAAAACCAGCCTTTCGCCAACAATTCACGATAGCACTGCGTTTGACAGAGTCCAATCCTTTGACAATTGTACGCATGGCATCCAAAAGATTCAATTTCTTTGCAATATCGTTGGCAGTCACTTTACGAGGTTGACCGTCACTGCTGCTCAAATGATCCATGCTGCGAGCGGCGAATTGTCCATTGTGGATGTCATCGATTCTTTCAATGATGTGTAGGCGCATCTCACGGCGGCAGTAGGCCTTCAAAGTGTGGATCACTCCCATATCACATGGCTGTAGAATGGATGTGGTATTTGCTGGAAGACGAACGACTTGGATCTGTGTTAGGCCTTCCACATGTCCATGTGCAGAACAGTTATCCACCACCAACGCAATCTTCCTGTCATCGCGACGCAGACTCTTGTCCCAGGCTTCGAGCCATTCTTGCCATATGACTTTAGTCATCCAAGCATTTGCTGAATTTCTATATGGAAGGGGCGGTTTGACGACATTCTTCATGCACCTTGGTTTGGCGTACTTACCGATCACCAATGGCTGGACCTTCTCCCCGGTCATGCTGCAGCAAACCATCAGAGTGAGGCGGTCTTTAGCTATCTTAACACGCTTTGTAATGCCCTTTTCCTTGAGCAAGATGTATGTGCTGTTCGGCAAAGCATGAAAATGGAAGGCGGTCTCGTCTGCGTTGTAGATTTCGGAAGGTGAATAGGATTCTAGGAGTTCGGTGATGTTCTCCGTCTTCCATTTTTTGGCACTTTCTACATCTGCATCAGCCGCCTCTCCATGGAGTGTCGTAAAATGCAAGCCATAGCGCTTCTTCCATCGGTTGAGCCAGCCGTCAGTCACCTGAAAAGATGACAATTGCGATACGATACCATTGCATTGGAGATGAAAATGTTGTTACATTCTGTTTAGTTACATGTATCCCTAGTTCATCAGGATTAATCTGAAGGTTAAATCAGACTGCATAAATTAACATCATCTTCGCGAATGTTTCCGATGAAAACTGGATGAGCTCTAGCCTCTGTAATTGATTTTTAAAATAAAAATGTGTTTAGAGCTCGTGGCGATTTTGGTCAGTTGCAAAATTTTACGGTTAGGTAAAATACGTTTAACGGTTAAACAGGATACGGTAGTTTTACGGTTTACGGGTAAGTATCGAAATGAGAAAATATTAAAGAGAAAATAAAGAGTAAACTCACCTTGAAGTCTTCTTTGCCAAGTTTACGCGCAAGCATCTCTGCCTTCACACAGTGTTGGGCCATGAACTGGTACACCATGCAAACGAGCCATCTTCAACCATTTCCAAAGAGCTTCCTCAACCTCACCATCCTTGTCAGATCTTTGACGTTTACGATCAGCGGTGTACTCAGACTGAGATGTTTGCTCTCTTATCTTGGGTTCATCCCTCAGGAGATTCCGTAAGAGTCCACGCTTGATGCCAAGTCGACTGGCTGCTTCTTCCTGGCTAAACTTTGGGAGTTTTCGGTAGCGATCGAGAATTTCATTTTTCTCACCACTGGTGAGATCTGTTCGTGTTCTCTTCGACATGATAACCACAGCCGATGCTTAGTCAGGCGGCGATGGAAGGTCAGCACACACACACGCGATTTTTATGCGCTGAGTGGGTGAGACAACGATGATGCTTCTTCCAAGAATTTACTTGCTGAATATCGAAGGTTGATTATGATTGGCTGACTCAGGATTCTATGAGAACAGTAAGAGCGTGTTTTTACTTCTCCAAATTAACATTCAAGTCCAATTTCACGACTTCTATCGAGATATGGACGGGCCTATTAAGCGGCGTAATTGGCGTATTAACCGGCTTTTTTTACTGAATAAAGATATAGAAGGATTTGGGACCTGAATATTTTGGCATAAAAAGCGAATTGTCATATTATCCGATGGCATATTAAGCGGCGACCACTTGGAAAAGTGATTCAAAATCGAATGTATCAACGAAGATTTACAGCACCAACTGATCTACTACATAGGCCCATACTACAATCAGGCATCAGAATTTAAACTAGATTACTCTCAGATCTTCATTCTGAGAACTTCAGAACTTCATTGCATATTTCACGAATTGTAATTACACATTAAGAATGTCTGTTCTACTAACATCATACTATCAAGATTAAAAACCGGATACTTGATGCGAAATTTATATAGGATAATTCTCGTAAATGATCGCTCAATTGTTTCGGAAAAAACACAAGACAGCAGCATAAGATGCTAATCTATAAAATGATTGAATGGGAGGGCTCTAAATAGGATGTTAATGTAGCCTCCATCCCATTAGCTAGCCTGCAAGCAAGCGCAAGCGAATGGCGTGTTATTTTGACAAATGTCATGCTACTTACCATGATAATTATTCGCCAAGCGTCAACCGGAAAAGTGTAACGATATCGTGTCGCCCAATGAGGATACAAACTTACAGCTGACCAGAGAAGAACATAAACAATTTGAAAAAATAATTGACCAATTACTCTTATTCTGAAAGCCAATATGAAACATAATTACCGACTATCACGAGTACCAGAAACATAACACAAATACAGAATTTATGAAATCATTCACATTCCTTCTATTCAACATCCTTAACACTCACGAAGATTTCCTTTAAAGACTTCCCGAATCTTCCTGACATGAACCATTCTTCATGATTAACTTGTCATCAGCATTATTGTGCATGTGGCACAAACTGGATTGCATGATGTAAAATTACATGAAATGATAGGCCTACACGCTAGTGATGTGCGGCTATAACCGAGGTTCACCGCTCTAACCGCGGTTTACGGCGGGATACGGTTAACATGAACAGCGATTGCGGTTAATCACGGATACATTTTGAATTGGAATATAACTTGTTCTTGTCTGTTTTACTTTTGGAATTTTAAATGATTGACAATTGAATGCTTTCTTAAAGATATTTATAACAGCAAAATATATAAAAAAAAAACTTTTATGCTTTGATAATTTCGTGACTGGTGCATCAACTGCGACTACTATAGGTCGACATAGCCGCAGTTGATGCACCAGTCACGAAATTATGGACGTTTCTTACCAAGACACTCAATGCTTCAATCAAGACATTTGTGCCTACTCATATAGACTCAACGAAGCAATTCATTAATATTATTTCTACTATGCAGCTATCTGATGGAATGTCGTTTACATCATTAGATATCGTGAATTTGTATGGGTCAATCCCAATAGAAGACCAGGTTTTTCCTGTAGTTATATCAATAGTTTCTCAATTATTTGAAGATAATAAACACCACTGCCAACTCAAAGTTTTGAGCAGGACTGATTTTTCCGATTTTATTCATCTATGCATAGCTTCAGACACTATCCCAGTCGGTGAAATGTTGGTTGTTTAAACTAGTTGACAGGGCTCAACTGAGTAACAACATCTCAGGTGCTTGTTGCTCTACGATATTCATCAAATTCATTTAAAGACAAATCCTTGATGAACTGAGTGATGAAATCGTTTTCTGGAACAGATGCGTGGATGATTTATTTTTCATATATCAATATATTTCCACTCTTGAGTTGGTGGAGAGCTGTAACGACATCCACTCAATTATTTCATTTACAATCAGGAACCCCAATCTGGAAAACTTCCATATTTAGATTTACTGGTGTCAGCTCAAAGCAATTTGTCCACACTTTATACACGTATATAAAATCATGTCACTCTGAATGTGTGATACCTTCGGATTCAAATCATCCACATTATATAAAATGAATACTTTTAAGAGACCCGCGCCATTCGCAACGGGTCTAATGAAATAGAGAAGCAATATGTTGTCAATTTGATTATGAAACGGTTTCGGAAGAGTGGTTATCCAAACTCAAAGCTGCGAAGTGCGGTTCACATCATCAGGCGGAATCGAAGTGATGAAAACTAATTGTAAATACTACCAGTAAAATTCATGAGAGCCTTCCATTTATTGATGATATCAAGTGCGTGAAATAAAACGAAATTTACATAAATGCAAACAAAATGAATATTTAAATATTTCTTTTAGATCTAAGACATTATCATCGATCTTACGTATAAGAATCCATCTGATTGCCTAACGGAAAATTACAAATTTTGTGACTGCAAGTACGGCAATGGTGGCTGTAGTGTCTAAAAATATTGTGTATCGCATTGAATGTATTTCATGTTGTGATTTTTATTTTGGTGAATCTTCAAGGACAATGAAAACTAGACTTACAGAGTATTTCAGAGTTGCATCGTCACATGTCTTAAAGCACTTGTCGTCGCATTGCGCGTTGCCAGGTCCCGAGAGAGTAAGGTGGTCAACACTGCACTTTGACTTGAATCACACAGCAACCAGACTGGCAGTGGAGATCTCTGCTGAGACTCGCTCTCCTAGAACTGGCATTGAAAAAATGGCTAAATATTTGCGATGAATATGTATTCAATAAATATATCTGATATCTGTTGTTATAAGTAGGCTATATTACAGAAAATATCGATTATAACTATATGTGAATCCCACATCGTTTATTCTAAGAATATCCATTACATGTTTACATCACACAATTATGTTTCCGTTGAAGGAAAGAATTGCAATAAACGGTGAAAATCTTAGACAAGTTTTCAGAAGTTAGATTGTGTCGCCGGTCAGTAAAAGTGTGTTTGTATGCGGAAAACATCTTCTCTACTTCACAGCTTATTAATGGCGCGTACTTGTATAGGGCTTGATAAATGCTGACCGGGACCGAGTTGACCTGTTTTTTTGGAAACGAAACATCACTGATCACATCATTAAACTGCCGAATCAATTTTAGACCGAGCAAAGGAAAGTATTCAGAATTCCTTACATTACAGGCATCCTCGTTCAATGGCTTAGGATTGACGGAGTCTGTTTGTTTGATTCTCAGGCAACTGTGAAAAAACATATGATTCAAAATTTGTTGAATGCTCTTGAATATTATTGCATATATATGATTTTGATTATTGATATATTTAGAATACATGATGAAAATATTTTCTTAGGTATTTATATTTACTGTGCTTGTCAACTGCGTAAAATATTCAATAAAATATTTTCTACGTGTATCTCAATATATATAACCGGTCTCTAATCATCACTCATGTACATCGGAACGCTCGCTGAGTGTAGGTTAATGTTTGCTATCCTAGATTGGTTTATACTTGCCATCGTTTGAGTGATATCGCATGAAGTAAATTTCAATGATAATGTTGCCCTCAAAACTAGACTATAAGTACACGGAATCCTTTTTAAGAATTCACATGTCTTGTTTCGACCGCGTGTTGTAGATAACTCTTAGGCACGAGTGCAAGTGTGACGTAAAATGCTATTATCTCTCATATTGTGTTTGCTATCTGATTTCATTCATGCGTATAGGTGGAATAGATCGCTTGTCAAAAAAGTAGCCTACAATTTTCACAGCGACAAGCACCAGTGTATCATTTAGCTAGTATTGTAATCAAATAACGGTTCATCAGCCACACCAGGATCTAATGCCTCTGTCTAATTTGGTTTCAATCTCGTGCTGGAGTTCAAAGTTTAGCAGGTTAATGTTCGGATGATCTACAGAGCGTCACAGATCCCTCAAAGCTACCGATGTTTTGAACTTCGTATGTAATGATGTTGCCTAGACCTAGCTGGAGCTCTGGTAGAAAGAGA
This sequence comes from Prostheceraeus crozeri, assembly GCA_907163375.1. Taxonomy (NCBI): domain Eukaryota; kingdom Metazoa; phylum Platyhelminthes; order Polycladida; family Euryleptidae; genus Prostheceraeus; species Prostheceraeus crozeri. Next base: position 35,899 of record CAJQUW010006456.1, on the reverse strand, counting down.
CGGATCCTGCTGGTGGAAATGGCTATACAATTATCGAACGAGTTTCGATGAAGGAAAATACATCGCTATGACCATTTGGCTAGAAATAAAAGTTGTTAAGAAGGGTCTAAACTACTGAGACAGAGTTAATCATGTATCATGGTCAGATCGGGCCACAAGTTCAGAATCATCTATGGGTCAGACAAAGTCAACGCATAAAAAAAAGCGAACGGGTCGAGTTGACTGAACGAACTAACATCCGGACCATATATACATCCTACTAGGATGGTTTACTGCAGCTTTCTAGATTTCAATGACAGTCAGATAATCATGTAAGAACAATTCTATCCAAGAAAGACATAGCGCAGATGTCATCGATAAAGTGGAATCATAAGAGAGAAGGAGACTTTCAATCTGGACGTTGCGATATTTTGGACGATTGCTATCCATTGAATAGCGACGGAAGGATTTCACCTGCGATAAGACATAGTAACCCTAGTGTACCCTGTTATAACAGGTAGCTAGCTTATTGAGTCTTTATGGCAAACGTAACGACTGCTTTGATTATCTCGGGACTTTTATACTTACATGTAGAAACAGATTGCGCTTTATTAATGGATTTGAAATTTCTTGAAAATGATCGCATCACATGACACCTGATTGTCAGTTTTGTTCAAAAGGGAGGATAATTTCAGAAACATTTTATTTAAATAACATAGGATTCGAAGAACTTGTTTTCTTGAGCATTACTTTACCGAATCCCAATCATGATGGGTGAATGAGTGACGCAATGAAGAGGAAAAGCACAAAAGCCACTGTTTAGTGGTGTATGCGGTGATGGGAGAGGCAGATAAGTCATATCAGCACAAGGGGTGCGATTCGATATCAGAAATGCAATGACATGCAGATAGTGTACGAAAAATCAATTACATCTATAGTTGTTAAACTGCACACCTCTGAATAAAACTAGAAGCAGCTATTACACATTATTTTGTATTTACATTCAAAATGCAAGGACGTGCAACATCGCTAGGAAAACATTTGAAGATAATGAGCCTTCAAATGCGCACAGCTATCTTGATTAGAATCGTTTCCACAATTGGGTAATGGAGTTCTCACATATAATTATGACACAATTTGTATTAAAAAAACAGCTGAAGTAGTTAAGGACCGGGGAAAGCAAGTGAGGAGCGATTAGAGTGGTTTAGACATGCATTAAGCGTTTACGAAACCGCTTTTGCATTAATCTATAATGTTCGATCAAATATGAAGCAATAATACTTTGTTCAGAGTTCATGATAGGGTGTTGTGGATTATTCAAATGGCACCGTGCCGTGTGTGGTGATAAATTGGTATGGCAAACTTCAGTGCAAAACATTCACGAAAGGTTTTGTCAAAATAGCAAATATCGCTTTCTCGGTGAATGATTCTTCAATATTGATTGATGTTGGTAATACAAACTTGCCGGTAAATATACGAGATGTGAAGTCAAATTTCGCAGTTTTGTTCATATTGATTGATTGACCACTTTGCTCTAACAAAAGTGCCACGACAATGAACTACCAATCGCTACTAATATCTCCAAAGTTTCACTTTTTCATTGACTAACTGATTCTGATTTAGCCACTAAAAAATGGCAAAAAATGGCAGAAAATGGTAAAAGTTATCTAAAATTTGTTAAATATCCTACCAGCCGCACATCTTTTGCATGACAATTTGATCTATCGTTTATTTAATTTCATTGTTGTTAATTGTTCATTTCCTAAAGCATTTGCAGTCTGCGATTCACTAAAATGACCTAGATCACTTGCGCATTCACACAGAAAAGTTTCTCATTATTTTTATCAATCATCATCGCATCAATGTGAACGAGGCCTACGTGGAAATTGATTAAAAATGTTAAACGCCGAAATCAACGTCAAAGGAACATTATTGCGAAATAGTCGAAATTAGTGTGCCACTCATAGTGAAGATGCAACAACATTATATAGCATAGCAAAGCAACACGCTGAATGGAAAACGCCGAAAACTAACTTTGCAAAGTCGTTCCATTTCACCTCTATGAGACGCTGTATCACGGGATGCATTACCAAATCATATTGGCGATGATTCACCATCGTTTGAAGCTGTAGAATTCATTCCAAGTTTTACAGATTATCAAAACTCACAAATTTTATATTAATTTAAGACTATGAATTTCAATTGTGGTATGAATGACCTAAAACATGTCTATGAGACATACGCCTAATGGGTTTAACTTGTGCGATAGGTTAACGATAACAATGCAAGTTAACTAACTGTCTCAGACTAACTTTCTGCAGACTAAACTGTCTGACAAAGGGATATAACAACTGAAAAACTAGCTACTGGGTGCTAAACTTAATCATATTGACTGCATTGAAAGAAGGCATGTACCAACAGTTATATAATTTCATCCATTGTCTTCCAACAAAGCATTTCAGCTAAATGATATCAATATTCTTTTTTCCAGAACTTAAAATGAAAGCTTACTTCAAAATGCAAACATGCAGTACAATGCATTGAATAAATTCTAAGGAAGTCACGTGTCAGGTACAAATCATAAAATTACACACGAAATCGCAGCACGTGAATTGAAGTTGTCACCAAATTTCAGGTGATTATAAACGTGACTACAATGCACACACTCGCTGGACATAGTACATGTTGGTCTAAAAGAATCTTACCAATTTGAAAACTAAATATTTCAGGATTAAAAGTGTAGGGATTTGAATAGATTAACCTTCGTCCTCCCCGGCGAATATTTTGAATATCTTTTAAACAAAGCAAGCTATGGCTATCAGATTTCTAATAGCTTACTTTCTACGCATTATGCAACTTTTTGTGGAAGGAAAATAAACTTTGCATTATACTTTTGGCGTGAGATGTATTTTTAAATTTGAATGTTTGACATACTTTGGTTGATTTCGGTATATTCACTTCTAATGTAGCCTATATTGCGTTATCAATTCTTGATGAATTTAGTTGAGATTACAGAAGGGATTCTTTCCATCAATATAAAGATATTCACAAATGCGAAGTTTTTGAACTTGACATTATCTGCAAGATCTGTTATTTATTATGCATGCATGTTTGAAATTTAAAATTCAAATTTCAAATGTGATTTCCTATTTTTTTGTACTTTTTAGTTCTGCATCTGATCAGCAATTATTGAGATTTTTCAGATTCATGTTGCTTTTAGCCTCAGTTTATAGATAAAAGTTCACTGAATTGGGTTGTTTCTTCATCTGCAAGAACTAAATACTAAAATGTGCGATTTTAGTGCTATTTGAGTAGAGCTAAAAGTTTGAATTATTTCAATGACCTCATCTAATACAATGATGAAATCTCACAACGATTAATAGGCATCATTATATTAATGACCTTGACCAAATCTTTCGATTGGTGCATGGTTATTTTGTTTTTGTTGTCATTTTCCATTTTAAATAATGATCTAATGGAGATGTGTTAAAGATTGACGCTTTTTGACCTTTGACTTTCACCTCAGCCCAGGGATTACCCTAAAAATAAAACTTATAATGTTTTACTTAATCCCCTTTCAATGCCCTTTTGATTGATGTGTTTTTGCAGAATTGGTACAATAGTTTTGGAGATCAGCAGGGGGATTTCACCCCCCCCCCCATGAGGCGAGGGTTATGCGACATCTTCTGAGCAAACTTTTTTTCTTTTGGATTGCAGTTTTATCCTAATTGAAAGGCCTCCTCGTCAAAGAGGGTTTAGTAAATGATATTTTTTGTACAAAAATGACGTATTAATAATTTAAGTTCATCTTATAAGTCGCTCTTCAAAGGGACAAAATCACCACCAACATAATTTCAAGTTAAAGCAGAAATCACCAATGTAGATTTATTCAATAAGATGATAACAGCAATAGAGCCAATAACAGTCACCATACATGAATGATTGGAAATACAAAAACATAATAATTGTATACATAATAATAAAGTCTATAAAAAACGATTTACTAGTACAACCCAACAAGACCCAAAAAATTGGCACGCACATTCAGCGTTCCGCTAATGCAATCTTTATGCTTGACACGTCATCGCAATAATTGTAAAATGTACACAGTTCCTTAATTGAATATTTTCACGTCACAATATTACTACCTTGTGCTCTTATGGATTAATCTTGCGATAGACAGATTGAGGGATACACAGTTGAGGCTCACAAAATTTGGGCTAGAATATGGGATTTGAAAATTTTGTTTGTGAGAGTAAACGGCTTGAAAGAACATGCATAAGTCAATAATTTCAGCGATTAAGAAAGTTCACATCACACACATACTTCACATCACAAAAGTTCAAAAGAATGTTCACATTAAGTAGTTAACTAGGTATGCTTGAATTAATCGGCCGGCGGGGGTATTGAGTAGTTGAGTCGACCAGCATAACGGCCGGTCCTCAAAATTATTGTTCGGGCCAATTTTGGCGTGCAGGCAATCAATGACCTGTCATATTATCAAAAAAATCTATATGATTTTCGAAACTTTCTTCACGCACTGGACAACTTCTACTAGACGCGCGTCACTTCATTCGATATCCCAAGAATAATTGTTATGAAACTTTCATATATGCAGGAATCGCATTGCGGCTTTATTTGCTTGCTTTTTTGAGAATGGATAAAATTACCTAAATCTAACATAAACATCTCAATTTAATTCAAGGTGTTAAATTAAAATCGACCGTCTGCTGAACTTGTAACTACAGATGTCATGTCAACTCAATGTCGTCACTAGGCATTTAAGATGATAATATTTAACTTGAAAATATTCAATTTAAAGACTGCATACTTGGAGATTTCTGCTTGAACTTGAAATTCCGCAGGTTGTCGGAGGATTTATCCCTATCCGAAGCAAAAGATGGCTTAGAGGTGAATGCATACTATCAATAAGTCCCATTTATGTAAAAAGTGCATCATTTACAGTGATGAGGAAGCCATTCAATTCGGAGAAAACTGCAATCCAAAAGAACAAATGGGAAGTTTTGTTTAGAAGAGGTCGTTTGCTTTACCTAAATGTCCCGTTTCATCCACAAATATTTAGATTTGAAATAAGCAAGATTCTAAGATTCTTTTGGTCCACCCTGCAGCACAACTTTTTTACGACCACAACATTGAAATTACGCATTAAGATCACTGCATTTAAGCTACATGTATTTCGTTTGACAAGAAAATAGAAAACCGCTCATTCCAACTTAACATTCGAAGAAGCTGTTGAAATTAGATCTAGCATGTGCATTACATTAGACTTGAGTATCCTGATAATAAAATCAGAAATTAACAGCAGTGATGCAGTAGCCGCTGATATGGAAGGCAAAAGGAACAAAAAAATTCACGGTGAGAATATTTCGGTGCATAGTCTACTTCGCACTACTTTGAATGGTTTTCTCGTTTCCTTTAAATTCTCATTTCGCGGCAGTTTCTGCTTTGGCATAGGCTGCTGTTCGCATTTTGTGAAAGTTAATTACTCTCCATGTTATACAATCAATTTATTTTCAAGGTACTAGCATCGCTTATTTAGCAAGTTATTTAAGTAATTTTAAATACAATATGTTAAAAAATCATAATTGCTGAAAATGTTTACTTACACAATGTGACCCTACTTTCTGTCACGTTAAATACAAGAAATTGTAAGAAAGGTATGTTAAAATGAAAATGATGTAATGTATAATGAGTAAGTAACCTATAAGGTGACATGTTCTGCCAGTAACAAAGGTAAAGGTTTTATCATGAAACGAATCAGAGGCAGACAATCTAAGCAAATCATACTTGAAGTGGTAGAGGAGTGAATGCTAATTGGCTGATATTGTTGGTTAGATCACACTTACCACTCCACAGTATTGCAGCTGATCAAGGTGTTCTAAAATGCAATGAAATTTTTATACTTTACTGCAGTAATACTAAAAATGCAATAATTCAAAATGCATGCATTGCCATCAGTTACATGATTTTTATTCCATAATGTGCTGAATGAATATTTACGTGACATCATCAGGCGATTGCACAGCCGCAAGTATAAAATGATGTTATGAAACAATATGCATACAGGATATGCGTCAAGATTGAATCAGTTTTATAATTATCTAATGTTGTAAATTTTAAGCCTCTTCAAATTCAATGCGATTAAAGGCCAATCATTCTTTAGTCTCAGAATATCGTTCATTACACTGTCGTAGGGCTCCTGAGTGCCACAGAACTGCCCCTGTTAATGTTGTGGAACTGACAGAATTTATTTAAAGTTTATATGTTTTTATACCAATCAACGTTCTAAGAAAACTTTTGACACATCCTGCACTTTGCAAGTAAATGATTTCATGCTGATTCTACCACTACATAGCTACGCGATTGTCGGATGAGATCAATTGTCCTTCGTAAATGGATGTATTGAAAAGTATTTCTGATAGAAAACTTGTGACATACTGGCTACAAACACGATTTTACTGAGTCACACACAGCAGATTTCAGTTAAAGAGGTGCTTTTCTTTGATATGATTGGCGTAGAAAGCATCCAAAGGTCATCATATGAGCTCCTTCATATGAGTGGTCACTCGAATTGAATTAACTGCATGTAGACATCGTATTTGGAGAGGAAATGGCACATATTAGTTGAAATGTCTATAAAATATTGTGAAGTCATTATTTTAATTATGTATGAGATCAACAGATGCACAATTTATCTCCTCCCTTCAGCACTCCTTCGCTTATTAACATTATTTAACAATTATTGAGCATACAAATAAATGACTAAAACTGCGTGCATATACACGTAGTATTGTGAAGATCTCTTATGTTGCTATTCTTGCATTTTTTCACTCAAAGTACAGCAATTATATTTGATTGTATCTTTATAAGGTATAAGCTTATAGTCTTTAAATCGGTTACATCGTTCAACGAATTTATTATTGTTCATAGATATAAATGAGTAACGTCATCGACCTCTTCAAGACAACACCAGCAGAGAAGAGTTAATGCGATTCCACGTCGCCAGACGCTGACAGTTCAATGAAAAGTAGCCTGTCTCCAATAACGACCATCTAAGTCATTCATCGTTGTTATACGTTCAGTAGTTGGTGTCAATTCTTAAAGCTGCTTGTGCGGATCGGGATCAGAGTCATGCGTTCAATTAACATAGCATTACGATGATGATAAATTGTCCTCGTTAAATTATACTATCGACAGGGAATTTGTATCCAAAAATTAAAAATTTTCAGTCCTCGCATACATAGTAACAAGTAATGATAAGAGCAGGTCATAATATGAGACACACTATTTGTAGAATAACTTTTATATCATGATACTAATTGCCGATTGAATACCGGCTGAAATGCATCGAGAAAAAACTAATGATGCACTTCTCATCTAACATCTATGGTTGCAGTGTCCTTCCGCTCTAAAGCTTGCTTGACTGTCACTAATAAAACATTTTCGCAAGCAAATTTCAGTGATGTGGACGAGCAGTTTTTTTCGTAAAGCAATTACAGGACATCATATGCCTGTTTGATGCGACTTCATAAAGTATTGGGCCACATAATTAGACTGGTAGTTCGTATTATCTTCGGTTTGTCTAAAAGGGAAGCATCACATTATGTAATGCTACTGAAATGGCTCATTCTGCTGACAAAATACCGTAGTCATTGAATATGTACGATAAACATGCAATGTGCGCGAAGCTTCAGTGACAAACGATATCACACAGCAAAGAGACACAGGAGATTGTCAAGTTCTCCTGAGAAGTTTGCGAACATAGTTTCTTATGCCTTATCCCTAGAAACTAATTTTCATAAGGCTCTACATTATCGACAAAACTCGTGCACAATGATCTGAAGTCTTTTAATCTTAAGGAATCATGGCGATCGATGCATTTTGAAGGAATTCCCAGCAATCCGCAAGTGATGAATGACTGATGAATTAAAATTCTCATTCTGCCCACTTAGTAAAATCCTGCATGTGCCATCGCTTTGTATTATATTACACTTCTAATTTAGACCATTTGCTTCTGCGCTTTAGGCAGTGACTACATTTTACATGCTATAGTGCGGGAGGAAATTATAGTCGAGACTCCCGAACACTTTTATCCACCATTTCGCTTCTTAACCGTGCATTTGCCGTGCGGTGAGGCTAATCGCGACCATAACACATAGAATATGAAGCTTTATAGCGGCCTTTAACGTGAACCTAAGACGAAGAACATTGCATACCGGTGGTGCTTTACGAATTTGCACAAATCACGCGGAGCTAATATAAGGAGACGAGAAAAATAATTTATCTTGATTCTTTGATTCGATATTACATGAAATTATGGGTTGTTGTGAAGAATAGTGAATCTGAAAATGACGCCATGACAACATTTGTAGATTCGCACGTCTAATTGTCCACTGGTTAAATGAGAATATTATCTAAGGCAGTCAGACCGTGCACACGACCAATGCCGCTAGCATAAGTCCCGCTCACCTTTTTGAAATGGTGATTGCATCTACGAGATCAACATTTTACTTTTTTATCGCTGGACTCATTCATCAAAGGTGCGGCAAATGTACCTTAGATTTACGACTGTTTGTGGTATTTGAATGTATCCAATTGCATCAGTCTCAGTGTTACTGTGAAGTGAACATACTCGTATCATCACTTATATCACTAATGCAATGAATGACCCCACTCCGAGCTTCCGCATAATATTGTCAAAGGCTCCTATTTTATTTGATTTTCTCCGAAGCTTTGTTTCAGCATAGTCTTAAGAACATTATGAAGCACGAAAAACTGTCTACGAACATGATGAAAACATAATAGAAATGGAAGCACAATGGTGCAAAAAGATTCACCACGGCACTTCGCATGTTTGAGTCTACAGTTGATCACTATCGTCGAATTATGAATAGACGACAATTCTATGAAATGTATATGGCATTTCGGATCAATTTCATGTGCGCAGATTTAATTTTATGAAATTCATCCATCGAACCAAATGAGTGAGAACTCCTGTTTATTGATAACAGTCGATCTGTCAGGCTTGATATTCCAAACTGCAAGGTGCTACATTCCGAGTATTGATCAAGTCAAAAGGCTGTCATACAGAAAATGGTAATAGCAATGTTGTCATCAAATATGCTCATTGTTATTATATTGTTATCAAGTAACACCGCGTCCACATGCAAATTGTAAAAAAAGAGAGAGAATACATTTGTCGGAGCTACCAATTTGCAAATGTATGGCAAGAAAAATATAGGCCTACAGCTTGAGTGATTATATGCAAATACATCATGATAGAAACATTTTAAAGTTGAGTAAAACATAGGAAGGGTGAATGAACTTTGCGCACAATTCAGAAACTGTCTCCCATGCTTTTTAGTTATCAGATGAGATACACGTACCGGACAGACATTTTTATTGATGAACGAAACTCCTCCAACCAGTCAGAAAAGTCCAAATACTACTAGAAATGCTATTAAAGGATCTCACCAGGGTTACAAGGCTCTAGCTTCCATAGATGAAAAAATTGAATTCTGTTTTGTCGGTCCATTATATGAAATTGATCCAATGCAATATTAGCCTAAAAACAAAGTTCAATGCGTTAAATACATACTTTATAAATAGAAAAGTGGCGTTTTCTTCTATCTCTCTTCCTCCCTCTACCTCTAAGAAAGAAACAAATAAGTAACTTCAATTAAGAAGAGATCTGCGTGAGATTACCAATGCGAGATGAAATGAGATAACCTAGACAAAGAAATGAGATCTAGTAAATTATCAATATCTTCTTAAATACTCTTAACATCACGATGTAAGTAAGCAGGTATATGAAAGTAAACAGGATATTAAACATTCAAGAATCGTTAATCAAATTCTTGAAATAAGTACAATAGCACTCATCATTTTCGTAATGAGCTTTCAAACCTTGTAGATGTAATGTAGGTGAAAATGTATATTTTGAAAGCAGAAATGTTACAAAATTTGATTATCAGGCAAATGTTTTTTATCATCAATTACTAAATGATGAATAAGCAAATCTGAAGCGTCTGGATACCTCTTGTAGTGAGTCTTGCCATTACTTGATGCCATTCAAAGTCTCAATATAATTCAACCAATAATCATGTTTAACATGTTTAACATGTCAAAGCTTTGCTGTCAAATAAGTGGACCAAATCATGAAACTATGCTGAGACTGTAATTTAAGTCTAATCCATTTCACCTCTGTATTAGTAAATCGTTATTTATGTGAAAATGCGATTGACAGTTTGTTTGGATATTCTATACTTTTTCTTTATTTTGGAAAACATTTGGAGTGTTGCTATTCATGAAGTCTACGTTTATTCAATCATTTGGTAGTGAACAGCATGCCTTTCGGCCTCTCGGCTCAAAGAGTAGTGACCTTATAGATATACAGGGTGGCGCACGTAAACCGCCAGATTTCAAACTTTTATTACTCCTCAAATATTCATCCGATCGTCATGAAATTTCGACTCATACTAGTTTGCAGTATAGGATTTATGATGATTATACCTGTTGTACTGAGAATTATCAGAAAATTCTGATTCTATTGACCGAATGACATGTACTCATTTTGTTGACATCGAAAATCTAGATCAAGTTAATTAACTAACATGAATCGTATTCTGCACAACGAATTGTGCGCAGTCTTGAAGTGAATATTGTTCAGTTACTTCCATGTCATATAAAATACCATTCGACGATTAAATCACTATCTGAAAAGAATCGAACATAGAAGAATGGATGATTATTCGGTTGCAGAACGAGCAAAATGCGCGGCTTGGTACGAATGGCTCAAGAGTCCAGTGGAGGTACAAAGGCTTTATCATTCAGAGTATGGCAAGAACGCGAGAGCACCGGATGCCCGTACCATAAAGCGGTGGCACACAAACCTGTTGACCAATGGTAGTGTGGTGACTGTCAAGCGGTACCGGTCATCTTCTGAACGAATGGAGCAGAATGTCGAACGAGTTGTGCAGCACTTCGAGGAGGACCCAAACACATCTACCCGTCGTGCATCTAATGCACTTCAAGTGAGTCGCCGCACTATCCAGCGCATCCTCCATGACTATAGATGGCATCCGTACAAGGTCCAGGTGGTGCAGCGCTTACACGAAGAAGATCTGGAAAACCGAATGGAGTTCGCAGAACAGGAGCTACAGCGCATCCAAGCCAATCCGAGCCATTTAGTGGAACTAACCTGGTCCGATGAAGCTCACTTCCATCTGGATGGTGGTGTGAATCGCCACAATTGTCGTTATTGGGCCAACCAGAACCCTCACTGGATCAAGCAAGAATCTATGCACTCGCCACGCACCACCGTCTGGGCGGCAATCAGCCAATCATGTATCTACGGACCGTTCTTCTTCGACACCTCCGTCAACAAGGATCGGTATCTCAAGATGCTACAGGAGGAATTTTGGCCAGCGGTGCAGTCGGACAGAAGAGGCAGGAGCATCATATTCATGCAGGATGGTGCACCTCCACACTGGGGACTTCCTGTGCGTGAGTGGTTGAACAAGAAGATGCCTAACAGATGGATGGGACGTGGATCTCCTAACATGCCCTGGCCACCGCGTTCATCTGACGCCTTGCGATTTCTTCTTGTGGGGTTTTGTCAAGTCCAAGATTTACCATACACGGCCAACATCCATGCAAGACCTGAAGGACCGCATCATACAAGCATTTCAAGAAGTGACAACTGAGATGTGTCGAGAAACTGCTCTGGCCTACCTAAAGCGACTCGAATCCGTCCTCGAGAATGGAGGACACTTTGAAGTTCGATGAATACTAACACTTTTTTCTTATGTTTTTCATTTAATAAATGTTTTCTATGACATATACCTTAATTCGTTTTGGTCATTATTGATAAAGACGTGGGGGAAATAAAGGGAAATGTTTATCATTGAATTTTACATGTTAAGATACATTGTTGGTATGTCAATTTTACTACATGTCATTCGGTCAGTAGAAACAGAATTTTCTGACAATTCTCAGTACAACAGGTATAATCCTCATAAATCCTATACTCCAAACTAGTATGAGTCGAAATTTCATGAAGATCGAATGAATATTTGAGGAGTAATAAAAGTTTAAAATCCGGCGGTTTACGTGCGCCACCCTGTACATGACTGCATTACGGCCTATATGGAAGATCAGGAAAATCTTTATGTCAGGCTTACATGTCTCGACTTTTCTAAAGCCTTCGATGAAATCCACCATAATAGATTAATCAAAATCTTTATTGATCACAACTATAATAAGGGCTTCGACATCTTGTGGCTTTCCTCAATTTTGTCAAATCGATGCCAACGATTGTGCATGAATGGCAGTATCGGTCCCTTGTCTTTTGTAAAGTCCGGTGTGCCTCAGGTTTCTATTTTCGGACCAAATCTTTTTTCTATCTTTATCAGTGCTCTCACAATAAAATCTCTGAATGGAAAGCTTGTCAATTACACTGATGACCTCACCCTTGTTGAATCCTGTACGAAACATCATCAGAATCCAGATCACATGTCAATTGAATCATCGTGGTCGTATGTGAACAAACTATTTTTGAACTCAGGGAAGTGGAAACAGAGGCTTTTTCGTCGCAAAAAGGATGCTCCCACATTTACTTACACAGATGTTGAGCTTGCTAACACAATTTCTATTCTTGGAATCACAGATGACTTAGAGTGGAACAGGCATTTTGATAACATTTTACTTTCTGCAACTCGTCGTTTGTATGTGATATGCACTCTAAAGCCGTATGTTTCCAAAGAAAAGTTACTAGAAGTATTCCAAAGTTGCATCGTTTCACTTTTCATGTATGCAACTCCTTTGTTTTGTGATCTGTCGGCTGAAAAATACCACAGAATCGAGAAATTTCGAAAACGCGCTCATCGTGTAATTTCCAGCCAAGAATGTAAATCCTCAATTATCTCTGATTTCGATAACATACATAAAAGTTTGTCGTGTAAATTTCTTACCAAGTGTAGATCTCTAGCTCATCCTTTATATGAACATGTGCCTCTAAAAATGACTTGTACTGGACATTTTTGTTTACCGCATTTTTCAATGTCTAGACGTCAGAATTCATTTTTTATCTGGTGCTGTATGATTCATAACGCTGAAATCTGACTTTTGCATTATTGTCGCATGTACAGGTATTTTTCAAAGCCTACAAGTTACAGAAAGTGATCATTTTGTATGTAAATTCCTGCTGATCTGCTATTTCTCTGTGTTTGCATGTATAATTTCTATTTGCATTCAATAAACGCATTACTAACTTACTTACTTACTCAAGGTTTAATCTAGAGAAATGATGTTCGTAAATTTGTGGTAACCTTTACGCAGTTGCTGCATTTTGACTTGCCAAAATTTATGAATGATAGCGGCAGATGCATTTATCGATCATGCGTAATTAAGAACTCAAACCAGAGAAATCGTTTCAAAATTCAATTTCCGAACAAAAAGGGCAAGAGGTAGCTTGAGAAGCATTGTTTTCTAAAAACTTCTCAATAATAAGAAAAAAAGATGCACACTAGGAATGAAAATTACACATGTGCATTCTGTTTCATTTTCGATGCTATTTAATTAACTTTGAGCACAATGGGATTTTAAGAAAGAAACCTGACCTGGTAACACTTACTGTTAATCCAGATCGCGACACAATAGGAACGATTGCAGGTTGTCCCGAGTCGTCACGGGTGTCAGCAGGCGCGCCCAAATCTAGTAGCATCTTTACAGTTTTGCTTCTATTCATTTCCGCTGCCAATGCAAGAGGCGATCGTCCTTTATAATCTTTTACTCTTTTATACTTGCAGCTATGTTTGAGTAAAGTTTTTAAGGCTAATTCGCTGTCATGACGAGCAGCGAAAAAGACAGGTGTCTGGCATTCACCATCTGTCGAAGCTTCACGATTCGCACCGGGCCTTATTAGATAGTCCACCATCTCAGGATAATCGGCTGCAGCAGCTACATGGAGTGGGGTCCGCCCAGTTTTATCCACTGAAAGTATACCGTTAAAGTGCACATCACTTCAGATCAGATGCCTCACCAAATAAATATCATAAAATTTCATGCGACAGAGTAGCGCTGGTGGCCAGCGATGGTGGAACACTGTGTCACTGCAAAAGGATCGAAGTGGCCAGTTACGAAAGTCATGAGCTCAGACGTGTAAATGGGAATGAATTTTGCTTGTTCACAGCGTCAAAGACTTCATGTCATCCACAAGCTGAGCGGGTCGGCATCGCCATTCGCCTCGGTATGCCAGAGTTTGGTGAAGCAATGCACTCATTGAGTTAATCAAACCACGTTCATTTACCCGTCATAGATTTAAGTCCATGTGCACAACAGGCATTCGTTAGATATATGACTGTCAGTTCTATCACTCTTTTTTCTCTGGAAACAAATCAATTGAGACTGATGCTTCATTTCGACCATAGACTATTCAATAGAGTAAATCGAGTGAACTATGGAAATTTTCAAAGTCATATGAATATTGAAAATATTTTCTGTGGAGACATGACATTTGCGAATAGCATATAAATTTGTCACTATTGATGCGACATGTCAGGATTGAAGAAATTACTGGTATTCCGTAGTGTGAGTTCCTAGCGCGACGATGATGTCTGTACTACTCCACTCTTTGTTGAAGGTCATTCTATCATTGTTTGGTAATGCCCGAAAATAAAGTGAAGTAAAGTGCAAAAGGATCGTCGCCGTTCACGAAGAATGTCTATAAGACATCAGGAAATTGACTATTTGCTAGAGATCAGATCTATATACATTTTCGGAATGTCGCCATCTTTGACCAGATGCACCAAAGCAAATTTGTAAAGTGTCAAAGTGTCTTGACAATGCCCTTCGTTCGTTGCATTGTCTTAACAATGCATTTGTTGACCATATCAAGCCTATGATTGGTTTTCACAGAACATCTTTTTCATAGAAAATATTACCATACGATATAACATGCATGCACTATATATGGTAGATTTTTATTTCATAGTACATGATCATTAAACTAAGCATCTCATTACAGCTTATAGTACTTAACACTAGACCTAATTGGATCTAGATGACTTTCATGTACGCTTAGTGACATTCCAGATTGCATCAGACAGTCAAGTATGGTTTAGTACTTCCACTCTTGACTGTAAATCGGAAGTTCCTAATTGCAGACTTGCACGTCGTTCAAATTTTGACCTCTGATTTGCAGACAAATGAATTGAACACCAAAGTTCGTGGTGGAAACCCCATTTGTTGACTCGCTAGATGGAGAAACGAGTACCCTACTTACACATTACACACACTTGATGAGCAAATGAATGGAAGGCCATCCGTGCTTTGCAGTAATGCGAGTTGAAGAATCTTCGAATTCAGTCTCCTATGGACCATTATTTAAAAATATATGCAGTGTTTAATAGAAGCTGGGAATATGAAAAAGTTTAATTCCGTTGCGCATAGACGAAGCCATAAAATATGTGGTCTGGTGTGTGATTTATTAAGGGACGCGACAACACGCAATTTCAGCACGAGGTTTCCAATACGTCATCTGTAATTCTAATAAGATCTTTCATGCCATTAAAATTTACAAGTTTTTTCTTTGAGGGACCTTTCAAACCCTCTGTTTCAATGAAATATAATTCTGTTTCAATGAAATATAAGCGGGCATTATGTCGGATGTTAAATCAATTCTGCTCAGTATAAATGACAACAATTTTTTTTTACCTGCATTCACATCTGCTCTAAGATGTATGATGAGAAACTTTGCCGCATCAACACACCATACTCGAGCTATTTCATGAAGAATTGTTTGTCCGTATTGGTCTTTGCAATCTATATTAGCACCACCATTGACAAGAGTTTCTATAAACTCTAAATCAATAAATTGCTCTGGGTTATCAGAATCACTTAATCTTGAGACATATTCTAGAAGATTTCTATCGAGCGCATTGTCAATCTCTTTACGAATGACATCTGAATTTCCACTGAGATCAGTATCATAACAGCCATATGCTTCAATACGGTGATTTATAGATAGTCTTCCACCATTGAATTTCCTTTCGATATCTGAAAAGTGATAAAAACAGTGATGTATTATCTTTCGCTTATTTTCTAATTGACTGTTAGCAGTATAAGCCAATGATTCATAGCAGTGAATCTTTCCATACTATCGTTCAAAAATCAGGTACCAATCCAAAACCTAGTCGACGTGCGACCCAAGAACTAACCACAAGGTTAAGTCTATGTATGTGCATTGATAACATACGCGCGTACAGTCAAATAACCAAATATGAACTTTGTAACTATAGCAACTAGAGGTCTGCGTTCGTGACATGAACACGATCGCGTTTCGAATCCTGTTGAACCTTGTCATTCGTGTTTGTATTTTTTTCAATTCGAGTCGTATTTTATTTCGCATTGACAAGGATTAGAGGGAAAATTTTATTTCAAGATAATTTGATAGCTAAACCTGTTCTAGCTAAAGACAAGATATACAATTTCACGACGAAGAAGGACAGATATAAAGCATTCTTCTATTACACTTGCACGATAGATCGGCTAAGGACGCAAAACAATTGACCAACAATTGGCCAAGCCGCGAGCATAAACCGCCTCCTGTACGGACCCCATGCGGTGGTGGGCGAGCGCGCTGCCCATTACCCGAACCTGAGCAGAATGGTTTGCGAGAACCACCGCCATTCTTGCCATCCGAGCCGCCTTCACTACAAGCGTGTGCGCATTTTCAGCAACGGGGTTGGTCATAGACATGGAAATACTTCTTTTCATCCAGAGCAGCTTGATAGGCAGCTGCATTAGATCGGTTACGTGTCTACAGCTCTTTGACATTAATTGCTGAACTTTTAATCAAATTCAATTTTTTTAATTTCTTTTATCTGGTGAACCTCCTCCAGTGAACTATTGATTTGATGCCTTTTGATTGTTTTGTGTGTTTTTAATCAATTGTTCGGAAAATATATTTCGTGCTACTTTCGTGTCAGACGCAAGCGGTTGTACTTCGTGTTCGTGGTTGCAGCTGAAAACCTTCGTGTCGCTATGATGGTAAATTTCCCACTGCAGACCTTTAGTACGAACAAGAACCTGCGGTATTAACTAGGGATTTAGAGAACCAATAAATTCTTCTGTGAAGCAGGTATCCATGAAGTCAATAGGAGTGCAATACTCAAAATTAGTCAAAGACATCATCTATGACTTTTATTATACAAAGGAAAAATAAAAGAAACACTTCCTTACCTTCTTCAATTAAGGGTGCTGAAAAGGTAATAAACGAAGAGTTGAATGAGATAGAATACATCAATAGTGAAAACTATGTAATTTGAATGAGGTAGTAGACTTACATGAATTGTATTCAGTAAATTTGATGCATCAACTATCGAGTTTATGAAGCAACAAGATTCTATTTCAACGAATTTTAACTAGTCTTCATTATGCTATGCATACATTATTTTTTCAGTACAAGAAATATGACGAAAAACATTTAAAGAACCAAAAACTTAGATAAGACTAGGGGTGTACCGATTAATCGGAAAACCAATTAATTGGCCGATTATTGACACGTTAGGGTGATAATCGGCAAGCGGACGATTGGTGGACTTTTGGAGATTATTGTCAATTGTGAATAAAAAGTGACTGATCGGATGACAAGATTTCAACTTTGTAATGGAAAGTCGTCAGATTTTTTAAATATACACTGTATGCTGGACAACTTCTTTTCATCATTGCAATAATTGAAAGCAACTGGATTCCTCCGATGATTCAATTTTCACGTAATGATAATGAAAGCTGGTTCAAAAAGTTATTTTCGCATATTATGATGCATAGATGACATCTGTTTTTACCGCTGCTTGGTGAATGAGCTCTGATAGGGTGGGAGTCGAATCCGAGCTTTTAGTCTGGCCCAGCTAGCCAAGACTCGGATTTTTCGGCCTCGTTACAGTTTTCACTTTTCGACCCGGGTCAGACTCATAAGTTTCAGTTATCAAGCCTGGACCTGGTCCGTCTTATTTCAAATTGGCAGCCATTTGAATATATTGGCAAATTATGCTTGAATAATCAATCATCATATTTCAAGATTCACCCTTGATGTTTTCTTGTTCAAAAATGGCATGTGAGCATTCATGAGCAAGTATGTATAGTTAGAAACAAAAATCATTATAACAGACCTAAGTGTGTCACAATAATGGCTTTATAGCACTTCAAAAAGAGTCAGAAGTGGTGAACATAAGAGAAAACATTGACAGAAAAAATTAAAAGAAGCGAACTTAAGCCAACTTTATGAATGATGATTTGAAACCTTAGGTCAAAGTTTTGATTTTGCGAGAAGTGCCATAGCGAAGTGAGTGTCTCGAAGAAACTTTCTACAAAAAACCGAAAAAGTCGATTAATCGTGCGAAAAAAGTCGCACGACTTTTTTTGCTCCATTTAAGTCGCGCCCAACCCTACTTCCGACATAATGACAAGAGTGGGAGTTTGATTAGAAAATCAATCGGCTGGTTGATAATTCTTTCCAGGGATGCGGAGTCGGAGTCCCGGAGTCCTATCATTTTCGTCGGAGTCGGAGTCCTATCAAATGATAGGATTCCGGACTCCGGCCTATAGCTAGACCCGAAGTATAATACAAAACAAATTATTAAATTATTTATTCTCGTGCATATAGCTGTCACTGTCTTGATATCAACTTTCTCCGTCAAGCAAAAGTACAGAGACAGCAGTGCATGCAAAGCTTGAAATAGTTGAGGGAATGACCCGTGAAAGTGAATAAGGGATTGTCTTTTTACTCGGTGATTCAGTAGAAAAGACAAGCCTTCCTAGCCTTGATCACGCCTACGCGCCAAAGGTCACGTCAGAGACAAAAATTAAATACTAGTTTGTTTGAGAACATTATCCTCTTGCCCTCACGTTTATCGTGTGTAATGGGTCCTCTAAAGCGCATATTAAAATCGAATGTGTACTGATTTTTTTTGAGAAGGATGAGATTTTCCTGCCTGGTAGAGACTGGAGAAAAACCGTGTGAAGCACACATCAAGAAAATGGGAGGAGCCGAGTCGTATGCATCCAACTGAAAGCGACATTTGATGAACTTTCATCGAAAATGATTGATAGTTGATACAGCAATGATCCCTAAAAATGGTTCAAGTAAGCCTATAATGATCTATGATGTAGGTTACCAGCTAATTTTTCAAAAAACTAGGCTTTATATATTGGCCACCCGGAGTCGGAGTCGAAGTCCTATCAAAATGGTAGGACTCCGCATACCTGGTTCCTTCGCGTCTTTCTTATTTCAATGATGCTGATTATCAATGTGATTTTGATTGGAATTTGATACTTAAGTAATTGCAATAAAGAAAAACATTTTGCTGCATGCATGCATTTCTGTATCCAATATTTTCTTACGAGCAATACTTTACGTAGCCCACTAGAATAATCAAGAGAAATTGATCAAATTTCAAAATCAATTGACTCTACACAGCACTAGACTAGCATCACAACAGCTTGCATGAAAAATTCAAAATGTCTTGCTAATTATTTGGTGTACATAATTATCACTAGCTTACTTTCAAATTAATTGGTAATTTCGCCATATCAAAAACGTCCATTTCAGATAAATTCAAATAAAATAATCGGCCGATTAATCAGCTGCCTTCCACCGATTAATCGATAATCGGCCGATTAGCAAAATCACTAATCGGTACACCCTAGATAAGACATCACTGGACAGAAAAATTGAATCATACCACTTTATCTTCTTACAAATGAAAAGATTCAGACATATTTCACTACAATGATGAATGATACAAGGACAAAACATCGACATAGGTTATATGAGTACATCAACTTAAATTCATCCGGTAGAAAACCGCACCGATTTGACATTTAGCCGATTTATCAATCGACTGAATGTTCTGTCACTTACTGTGTTATATCGTCACTGAACTCGGTTAAATATTAAATCGGCTTGATTTTTGCTAACGAACACGGATAATGTTGAATGTTTGCAAATATTTCACAAATTGCAACTCACACTTAGAACTCCTGAATTTCCGTCGCACCTTTCTGTATCCCCTCCACAGTAGGTTATGTACTTGATGCGATACTTGTAATGCAGCCATTTCGTTCTGCAGCCCAAATCTGTCGAACATTATCCTCAGTCAAAATTTCTGTCATCAAATCAGAAACGTTTCAACATGTCACAAAGCATTAATTAGACTCAGTTCAAAATTCAGGGATTCATTTAATCACCTTTTATACTGCTGGTAAAAGCCAAAACCACAACATACGTACAAGTTACATTTTCAACCTTAAATTCGCTGAAGAAATATGGTAGTTAGTATTATTGTTTTGAGGTACATATTTGTTTGACATGCGTGCACAAGATACATATTGATTTGTAGCGTTTCAAATGTAGTGTGATATCTTTTATAATATCTTTTACAACCAACGGACCCATCAGTTTGTTAAATCATTGAAATGACAAATTCATTACTACCTTCATGTGCATGTTAGTATAAAATTATATGTGGTCAACAATTTTTGCTTTAGTCTGAGGAGTCTGATAAAAGTAATAGAGAGTTTACAGTGTTTGATAACTTTTGATATTTGTTCAGAAAGACCAACCCGCAGCTCAAGATGAGCTCGAACCTGATTTGAATCACATGCATTAACGGATTTATGAAGAGCTTCCCTGCAAGATTGTATCAGGTAGGCCTATTGTCTGCCATGCTTGGTCAATCCAAATTGCAGAATCTTTGAATTTTGGCGATTTCAAATTTCAACTCTTATCAAAGTTGTGATCAGCATGTGAAAGTCAGTCTTCATGCGATTTTTTGCATTGATGCTTTAAATAATCGATTCCAAGAAGCACATGTGCCTGGATGAGGCCAGTGCAGCCACTAGGAATGACTGTGCTGTACATGTTCATTTTGCAAAGTGTGTTTGTAATAGTTTGAGAAATATGTAAACCCTTTATGTAACTCCTTTATCACGATGACCTTTCTTTAGTGAATTCGCTTGCTCTATTACAAGGGTGTATGAGGAAATACAATAGCCACAAAGTAACTGCAACAATAACTACAATGTACAATAACTTTAAGGTAATACAACAACTGCAACATTAAAGGAATATATTTATATAGCTAAGGATATGGCAAAATGGTAAGGAATAGCTTCCATCTGCAGAGCAGAGTGTCTAGTGACCTTGTGAACATCTGTGTTCTCTCCTCGAAAAAGATAATTGAAGCTCGGTAGGAAAATGTGTCCTAGCTAAAAAATTCACACTGCTCCATAAAATAACGTCGATGTCTTCGCTGTCAAAGCCACTGATGGGCTCAACGAATATCTATCTTTTCCTCATGATCATATGCGGATTGAAATTGGATAAGAGTAAAACCAAATACAGAGACCAACATACAGTGTCACACAACATCAGTTACGCATATTTTGCGGTACGAACACTTACTGAAGTGACGGTTGATTGCTTTTGATATTGCTGCTGGGCAGCAATGGAGAGATTTTCGTATTTTTCATTATGCTGAAATCTGTATGGAACCGCGAGATTGATAAACACTAATTAATGCTCACATAATTGTAATCGGCAATCTGAAATGAAAGAATGGAATGTCTTAGGCATTCTAAACACAATGGAAAATACGAGTACGCCTGCTATGTGGAGTGCTGGGAAGAATTTTTTGGTAGCCTGCTGTTTTCCGGAAAACTTTGTGTAAGAGAAATCCGCGACTTTGGAGATGTTAAAACTAATGGAATGTAATGTTGAGATAAAATATTCATCTGAATTTTCAACGATTCGATGAAACGCATAGTTGGTTCAATATGCAATGCATTTAAATGAAGGAAATAGCCTACACACATTAAAGACTATCGTGAAAAGGACTCCCAGAGAAATATGTAAAAAAATAATTTAAACTGATAAAGTTAATAGTGATGGTCCACATAAAATCATTTTCTCATAATTGCAAGCTATTTTGATACTTAATCAACTTTATGTCTTCGTAAGTTATCTTGTGCATATTCTAGAGTACAATTATAGCAATAATTGGGGAGCTTGATACTACGAGTAATAGCGTGAACAAGACGTGATTTGCACCGAGTGCCCTCTAATGAGAACCTACTATTGTACCAAGCGCCCTCCCATTTTCATTTGATATCTTTGATGAATACAAACTCTATATCACCCATGCATGTAGACCGAGTGACCATGTGTCCATAATTGATACTTTAA
This sequence comes from Prostheceraeus crozeri, assembly GCA_907163375.1. Taxonomy (NCBI): domain Eukaryota; kingdom Metazoa; phylum Platyhelminthes; order Polycladida; family Euryleptidae; genus Prostheceraeus; species Prostheceraeus crozeri. Next base: position 13,656 of record CAJQUW010006456.1, on the reverse strand, counting down.
TGTCGGCGCTTTTTTGCTTCAGTGACATGAGTGTAGAAAAATCGTCATAATATGATTATTGGGCGCTCGCAACAGCAACGGAGAAAAAAAGTATGAGTTATGAAGAAAAGTATGATGTATTTGAAAAAGTAAGATGACGAAATGTGAGCCAAAGCTGAAGGTTTAACAAATTTTTAATGTCATCTAAAGTTTACATACTTTACTGCATTTTGTTCAAACTCCCAGAAGAAAACAAAACTTAGAATATCTTCGCAATAATCAAAACAATATCGACGACCAACTGACCAATGCTTCATGCGCTATCGCTGGACACATTGAAATCAAGTGATTACTACCGTTATTCAACTGAAATCTGCCATGCCAACTCAACAAAATTTATTGAGAGAATTTTCGAAGGGATTTCATGATGAACAAACAGGTACATTTGTCAGCACACTGGTGTGCAGTGTGTACGTTGGTATCACTTTGGAAACGCCTAAACCTTGCACATCAATCGTGCAAGATCGCCCATAATCCACGTGGACAACCGGATGGAGAGATATCTGCTGTTTATTCATGCGAGAGAAGGGGGGAGTCTGCGGACAAAATATATACATATAGACTCGTAGCGAAAAATTGTATTGCCCAGCACATTTCCACCCACTATTTCAAACTGCAGCCGTAACATAGTTTGTTAGGGTGAGCATTTTGAGTAGAGCAGATCGCACCGAACATGCACGGACGACAGGATCTCCTCTTCTCAAGAAGCATCGCCATCGTAAATTTCTGCCACCCAGTAGCTGATACATGTACAGTATATTTGAGGGCAATCGGTTGTTTCCAGCGACTGATGTCAACGTGTTTTCACACCGATCGGGCCCAATCAATTACGAGTGGGTCACATGAGGAATCTTCTTGGTGTAGTATTCGCCAACATGCACTTCAAATTTCAAGGACACATGTATCGACAACATAATGGTTTGTCGATCGGCAATAGCGTGCCTCATATTATCGCAATAATAATAAGTACAGACTCGAATTCGATCGAATAAGAACCCTTCCAAAAGTGCTAAATAAGCGCTACATTCACAGCATTTGTTTGTTACTGATATTCAGCCACAGGATAGCGTCATTGGAGGCCTGGTGCAGATATTTCAGTCCGGCACGGAAGGATTTGATCGGACAATTCTCCACGATGTGCGACATCATCTGCACCTCTCCACAGGTGCCTAAAGGGGATTCCCGAGCTCCCCAGCGATATAGAGAATCCTAACAAGGGCCGGCACTTGTTCTGAAACGGTTCAGCAGGATCCACTGGGCTCGTTGAAGATCAAAACCAGGGATTTGCATTGTTGGGTCGTCGATCAGGAATTTATTTTACACATTGCTCTTCTGCCAACTCTCCTTCCAAGCCAGGTTTAGGTCGAATTTTGAACAGGTTTTTTTCTGCATATCGGTTGACGGGAATTCAATCGCAGGGCGGTGGGTTCCGTAGGTCTTCGTGAATGGGAAGGTCGGGGTTGCGTTGAAGCTTCTCCAGGAGGTTTGATGTTGCCTTCTCTCTTCGGAGTCCTGGAGGGGGGGATGTTACAAAGCACTGGTAGCCATGCTGTATTGGTGCACCGGATTGTGCCGCTAATGGTGCGCATGGTCTGGTTCAGCTGAACATCGATTGCACTGCAATGAATGTAGCTTTTCCAAACTGATCGCTGTATTCAGCAGCAGAATAACACAGCGCAAGAGCAGAGGCTCGTAGAGTTTCAGCATTGGCTCCCCATGTCGTTCCTGCAAGCATACTTAACAGATTGTTTCTTGTTCTCACTTTGGCTGCGGTCTTCTGGAGGTGGTGCTTGTAGGTTTGGGATCTGTCGAGTGTTACGCCGAGATAGACGGGCTTTGGATCGTGCTTCAATCGGTTGCTGTTGACAAAGATGTCCAGCTCAGAATTTTTTCTTGCATTGTGTAGATGGAAGACGCTTGATACAGTTTTTGATGTGCTTGGTTGCAGATGCCACGTTTTGCAGTAGTTGGTAATCAGGCTCATATCGGCGTTGATAACGGTGTTCAACTGGTTGAATTCCTTTGCTTGGTAAGCTATGTAGATGACGTCTGCATAAATTAACTTCCTGCTCGCTCTTTGTCATTGGGAGGTCATTGATGTAAAGGTTAAAAAGGATCGGGGCTTTTACGGATCCTTGTGCCAAGCCGTTGATTTGCCGCCGCCATGAGCTGGATCAGTCATCAATATGGACTCGAAACGTACGGTTCTGCAAGAATGTAGACACATTGTTGGTCACCCAGTTAGGTAGTATTTTCGATATTTTCGCTAAAAGTCCTTCCTCAATTGTTACTGATGAAAATGCGAATAGAAATAATGAACGAAAAGAACCAGCGACATGCGAACATTAATTTTGAGAGAAAGCACCCCGTCAGCACTCTTCGACTTATCACTGACCTATGAAGGCAACACATGATTCAGCTTTTTTAGGAAAGGCGCTGAAAACCGCGATTCCTCCTTTAAAAATCAAATTCACCAAAATGAAGCGAATCATAACTTCGAATGAGGAGGAACGCAGCCCAACAAGTTGAAACCAGTAAATAAGTTTCCATGGAAACCAATAAGATTGTGATTGGCTTCTGCCCGTGTGATAACCTGCCCATAAGCACCCAAGGACGTATCCGTGGTGACTTAGTCAAACGGATCAGCTCATATGAATTTGACTTGCGACTCGAAATGACCCTCAGAAAAAATACTTATTAACAATCAATCTGGTGAATGGTGAGACAAGTCGAATATTCTACCAGCTAGACATCATAATTTCTACAGTCCTTGAAGAATTGCTCATCAATGTAATACACGAAGAGGCTGAGGATTCGCCTTTGAAATTTCATATCTCCAATGATGAAATTCAACGATGCAGTCGCGAGTTCGCCAAAGGAATCACTTTATGAATTCCTTGCCTGAGTAAAACGCCAGACCTCAATAGTATATGCTATACCATCAGTCATTTTATCGAATTTCCTGAGGGCAATAGGACTGTGCGAAGCTTCACCAATTTCTGTCGTCAAAGGAGACAGGTCATTTCAGCATCCTTCAAGATTGCACGCCCTTGAACGCCATCGATTAGCGCAGAAGCGACTGCTTTAAATAGCGGTTATCCACCACGCCCATAGCTGCTGAGTGATATCATAAAACTAATGCTTGAATAGTAATACATTTCTTCGAACACTTTTTAATTACTATTTATCCTTAATGCTAGAATTCTTATATTTCTTTGAAAAATGAAATAGATTAATACAGTACTTTCTATGAAATCAGAGGAGGAAGGAATTGCATTTGAAGTTCCGCATTGGTTCAAAATTTTTTACACGAATCTTGTGAGGCTGAAATACTGGTGCTTCGGCATCAAAATGAGTCAATAACTGCATCAAACTAACCAGCCGAACTACATAATTTCTGCAAAGATGCTTGGGTAAGCAAGCATTGTAGAATCTATTAAGAAAATTGCAAAATTACGATCAACGTGTTGTCATTTGCATATGGATTAACACAATCTGCTACGTAAAATGTAAAAAATACATCGGCCTTGCATTTTAAAGGAATTACATAATCTGGGAACAGGCTAAGTGTTTACCTCGATAGAAATTTTTTAAAAAGAATTTATTAATTAGACAAATCATGTTACTCTCTGATGCATATTTCATTGACCAGCGGTCAATATCATCAGGGAGTATAAAAAGATGATGATTTCATAACTTGAACTTAGTACGAACTTCAATGATCTGACCCCGTGAAGCTGTTTATATAGATTAGAGCAAACCTAAGTTGAAAAGCCGGGCTGAGATGGAAGACTACAGAGATTTCTTTTTTGGTAAATGCAATCCGCAGCCCTTATCAATATCAAAATCATTTTGAAATTTGTACTTAGTTAAAATTATGAAGTCATTATCTTTTTATACTCCTTGATGATATTGACCGGTGGTCAATGAAATGCGAATCGGAGATTAACATACATGTAGTTTGTCTAATTTGTAAATTGTCTATATTTTCTATCGAAGTAAACATGTGCCCTATTCCCATATTTTCTATTTATTTCACAATCTGTTTCGCATCAAACTCATGCATTATAATCACAAACCGACAGTTATGCTGACGTAAACTGTATAAGAATATTTGAAATTCGTCACTAGCAGAGCAACATCTTACGATTGTCACAGAATTTCTCATCTGAATTCATCAGTGCTTGGATGTCAATCACAAGAGATTTTCAAACAAATTGAAATTGACCCTAAAAACTGTTATATTCTGCGTGAAATTAGTTCTACAGTACCATTCCCTTTTTTACAAAGAATATTTTCATTTTAAGTAGTTTAGGATGATCCCTAAAAGAATTAGATAAAAAGGTGAAGAAAAATGGAGCAAGTATTTGTAGGTTGATCAACAACCAAGTATTAACTATATTACTGATGTGATAGCAATTTCGAGTCAATCAATACCGGTAGACGGCTAAATTCTTTTGGCATAAAACTTGACAAGCTTGAGAAATAAAATGATTTCCGAGGTTGAATAATATAAGATTTCTTTCATCAATCTATGAGTATAATCATTGCATCCAGAAATTTTAAAAAATGCCATCAAGGTAATCGAGGCTTTACAAAGGAATTTTTGTGTAAGATACATCTTTGCGTGGCCATGGCTTGTGAATTTCTGATATTATTCTCTGAGCAAACAGCTCATTCTCTGAGTTTCGATCTTGGATTCGGTATTCAAAACGATCCAGCACAACGACTCCTTTTGCGCTTCGACTGGAGACATGGTGACACATGCATCGCATGAGTTGCGAAAGATAATCCATTGTTTCTCCTGGCTTTCTTAATGTTTCACTTCAAAACATGTCATTCCACTTTTTCATCGAACTCTACGATTTGGAACGTGCCTACATGCACTTAAGCACAAGATGCTTGGAATCTTTCTTCGTTACAGAAAACCAGTATGAAGGTCTAGCATAATGGCGAGTTACTTAGCTTCGCACATTAACAGTTGTGTTCAGCAGAAATTTTTCTCAGCATTTTCTGTGGACTACATTGAAGACAATAAGTAAACAAGTAAAGGTCGCTTTAGAAGTGATACTTGGACCATCTCAATAACTTTCAGAATACGAAAAAGTGACATGCACTCTTTGATAAATGAGAGAATTCCCGTGACGCGTCCATGGCAATCTATATGTTTAGGAGCTCATGATTAAACATGCATGGAACATTCGCCACACATCCAGACAACACATTCATAGGTGAAACGGCAACATATATTTAAAAACCAAATGAATAGCTGTGCAGTTTTTGATGCTCTTTCCGAATATGCAAGGAAATACACGAATAAATATCTTATCAAAATGCTTAAATTAACAATTATTAGGAACATCGAAATAATTTTCAAAATTTCTATATACATTTTTTGCGATCACATTGAAAATATGACAGTACAAATGGCTATACTCCTACTGCTATTCCATCGACTCCATATTTACGTCGATGGGATACTACTATATTTATATTATACACCACTATATGTTTATATTATACACTATATTTACTATCCAAAACACTTCCATGTCTTGCCATTACGGTTATTTTGCAATATATTACTTATGCTAGCCTTTCATATGGTAAGTAGATCATCCAGCCATCTAGGGTCAGAAACATAGCCGCGACAGAATTGATGATAGTGACAGCGGAGTGATAATGCACTACAAACTTAATCTATGTAGGCAAGACATGTGTGTAAGGGAAGGGGAACTTAGGGGAAAATGGAAAAGAAACTGAAAAGGTGAATGTCAATCACATAGATTATGTTGCCAGCAAGGCCTGTTGCTGCCTCTTGATAGCTGGCACGGCAGAGAATGAAATACAGACCAATACGCACAAATGCTCATGACGGCCAATATGGATGCCAATGTCCGGTATTTTGGTGCTTTGTCCGGTTTGCGCTACGATGTTGGATTTCCCGGTATTTTCAGGGATGATCTACTAATTATGCATGATGTATGATAATCAGAACCGATTTAATCCAACTGTTACTCTTTCCATTCCTTGTAGTGATCCAATAACTTGAAGTCAAATTTTATTTCGAGAGGTGCTCAAGTACTTAGGTCGAGAAAAAGAGAGGGGATTGATTCCTTGGTATGGTCCCTGAATTTGCTAGGCGAAGAAATCGAAAGTGCCTCAAGGTGAATGAGTGGAATGCCTTTGAATGTGAGGCATTGAAGATACACGATTGCTTTTTGAAACGTACAAACTGTGATTTCATATTCCGTTTTAAGTGAAGCACTATGTACCATAAGGATAGTCAGGAAAAATAAACTAAAATTATCCCAAAAGCCGTATGTATTCTATAAATCGGGTGGAATATATTTGTACGATTGTGTCTGTTAAATGACAACTTTTCAGCTGTTGAATGTGGCAGCCATCGCTCTGTTGGCAGACAGAAAGATAACGATGAAAACTTAGCATCACTTTTACGAGGAGACCATCAGTGTTGATAATGATCTGAACAACCTGCCGAATTTTCTCCTTGATATCATTGGTATTTCTTGTCTTCGTAGTGCAAACTGTCTGCTTAAGATAACTCCATGCGAAGAAGTCGAGAGGAGTTTAGTCGGGGGAGGGGGCACATCCACAGGCCCCTTACGAGCGATCCATTTCATGGGAAAATGCTCGTCAGCACGAGGAACAAGTGTGGCGGTGCAACATCTTAAAAGATAAACTGATAAGCTTTTGTGCCAAAAAACAGTCAAAAAAGAAAACTTCATTGCATAAACCAGGAGTTCTCCAGGTTGCACCAACTTAAGACTCCTGGCCAGAAGAAAGTCCTCGGCATCTCCAGGAGAGATTGACCAGTGACGCTGTCGGGGAAGAGGACTGGACCAATTAGGCCACCCGACCAGTTACCATGTTGCCAACCATAGGACAACCTTCTCGTAGTGCCCAGGTTCCTCGTGATATTCAGAAGGCTTTTCAGCTTCCCGAATGTGACAGTCTTGCTTATTGACTCTCCCTTGAAAGTGAAGGATAGCTTTGTCACTGAAGAAGACGCTCTCAAGGAACTGGGGATAGTTTGGGTCATTTCAAGATCGAATTCACAAATTTCTAATCTTTTATCTATGTCATCACCTTGTAGCGCATGGAGAATTTTCAGTTTGTAGGCTTTAAAGCAGGACTTATCAAAAATACGGCAAATAGCCGAGTAACTAAAAGTCATTTCAGCATTCTCTCGACAAGCAGATTTCTTCGGAGATTTTCTGTTCTAGATTCTTTCGGAGCTTCTTTGTTTTTCGTTCGAGCATGCAGTTCGTGGCCTGCCAGATCCAAGCGTGAAAAGGTTCATGTGCCATAACAGTACGGATGCTCTTTGTGAAGCTCGCGAATGTCAACGAAAACGGGCATAAAACTGTCGACTAACATCCGCAAAACTATTACACTCCTCGTAACAGATGGCAGCCTAAACTCGCTGTTCAATCGTGTGCGATATTCTCAATAATTCTTCGAACATTTTTTTATTATTCAAACCCGGTGCATGGAAATTCAGATAATAGAAATCGAACAATAGGCACTTGACGATTCAAATCGATGAGATCTAACATTTTTCATCAGTCATATATAATCTCCGTTAAATGGCAAGAAAAGAAATTGCATTTTAGAACCGAAGGACATGTAAGTTATTGTTATCCATCATATAAAACTGCAAGATCTGATGTACTAAAAAATTATTCACTCTTCCTATTATTTGTTCGCAAGTAATGTACTAGAAGAATATGAAAAAAACTTTTTTGAATCACTGTGTACTTTCCCGAAGATAAGCAAGATTTCTCTACGTACTCTATGTTTGATCTCAGGTCTCGTCCTCCGAAGGTCTTGGATTTAGATGTATCGGAAAGTGTCGGTCCAGAGAACGATCATATTTGCATGACGACATAAAGCTTCTCAAAGACGTGTTTTCGAATTTAAAAGCAGAAGGGAACCCCTTCTTTTAAGCAACTCAGAGAAATCCTCTCTTTAGAATCATATCGGTGTTTATGTCGGTTCCAGTTTCAAATGCCTCTGTTGAGCGAGTTTTCTCGGTTATGGAGAAAATTTTGACTGAAGACAAAAATCGGATAATTCTGTCAAGAGCTAGTTGTATTTTGCTTTAATTTCGACATTCACTGTGATTGCAAGTGTTCATCGAGTTTTACAAGTTCTAAAGAAATCAAAAGCTTTTGACCGTTTTGAAGAGTGGCAACAGATATAATTAGAAGCATACTAGTGTAGCCATTTGACAGCTCCTTATCAAATCTGATGAAAAGATTGCTATGAATTTGAGAAAAGCCTGTAATTTAAATTGCTTCCATTCTGAAGTTCGCTCTACGTACTTTTTATAAAATCATTGTTGTGAAAAAATGAAAAGATTGATTCATTGATTCAGATTTTGGCTCCATTCCATTTTGAGTTTTGTGAATCGTTTTTTCTCTTAATGAGGCACATTGCATATGCGGCGGAATGTTTATTTGCCGTATGTCTCTTTTTTGGCCTAGATGGATCGTAGTATGTCACAGTGATGATAAAAAACAGTGGATCACCAAAATCTTGTCTCATCTTAATGAAATTTTGTCAATTGCAGGTACAACTTTGACAAATAAATTAATACTTTAAAGCACACACTTTATGTAAAAAGGCTGAAATAAAATTTTCTTTATTGCTCAGTGGTTCTGTAGAGTCAGTTGGCCCTCAAAAGGCCTAACTGATATTTCGCAACCTCACCAGAAAGCTAAATCACTTGTCGAATGCGGAAAGACATGCCTTCGATCTGAGTGGTTGATTATCACTAGATTACTAGATCCAAACTCTCCTACTCTTGTCTTAGCTGAGCTCCAAGTCGAGAAAGACCATCCCGTTTTAGACACTAGGCCATACACCTTTTACTCTATTATTTTACTTTTTGCAAAAAGCGCCTTAAAATAGGTATAAAATGTCTAATCGTACGACCTTTCGAAAGTCTTGGTCGCGTACAAATGAACCAAATCAGACTTTACAAATATCGAAGAGCATATACAACACTTGAATGTAAATAATGTAAAAAATGCAGATATATATCACTACTATTCTTTCTGTGAGGAAGGAGGAAATGCTCAAATAATCAAGAAATCTTGCTTAACCTAGCATCTATTTAAAGTAAAAACACAATAAGAAAGGTAAATTATATGGGAGTGCATATAATTTACCTTTCTTAATGTGCTTTTAGATGCTAGGTTAAACAATATTTCTTGATTTCTTGCAAAAGTCTATGTACGCACAAGGGAAAAGCAATTGATGATCTTCGGAGACTACGGAGAGCACAAAACTATGATGAGAAGGATGAAATTCCCTTAACACCGAATCATTAAATTGGCTTACCTCTGTGTGAAAATGGACTCGCAGCCACTAGTGCGAAATTATCTTTAATGAATCTTAATATATTCAACTTGAAATCTTTTTGAGTAATCCCTATTAATCGAGATTTCTAAGAGTTGAGTTTGAGATTTCTTTCACATCTTGACCTCTTTCCACCTTTAACAACAACGGATGCGCATGTATAATAGCTCATTGAAAAGCTGAGAATTAAAGCTCTCTTGAATGCGCTTTGCTCATCAATGTAAAATGAGATTGTAAGGCAGGGGAATCAATTGAAGGTTGATACAATTTAGGTGGACCTCTTTTATGTTCAACTCTGAGCATCAATATTGAGCGTCCGCTATTTTCATCAGATGGAGTTGGCAGTCCTAACAGCACGTCAAAAGAGAGCGTCACAATGACAGGTTTGGCTGCACTGTAAACAATACCTTTAGAATATACGAATGCATGAAGGTAGAGATATGAAGCCGCACAAGATAACATTCATCCAATGCACCCAATGAACAGGTAGAGACGTCTCAACTTTCTCGCTTAGTTTGCTAATTCGACTGCGCCTGCAAATCAAGCCATGTGGGATGAATGGATTTTGGGAATGATATTCACATCTAGTGACTATAAAAGTGATACATCTATTTATATAACAGTGACACACCTAACCATGTGGTGCCTTTAGAAACGATCTCGGTTTCGGTCCAAAGCCTTTCACCGCTTCGCCATTACTCACCGTCATGACTTGCTCCTCAACTCGACTTAAAGATCATTTCAGCATTGTAAAACAGTGCGGGTCAGTATTTAAACTCCGTATAGCGTAGATCATGACTTTTAATTTCTGTTCAGTGTGCAGAATGAATGTTGTGTTTTCTCAGTCTTTGCTTACATATTTTTGAGATATTACTTTATTTATGGTTTGGTCAATCATGATAGTGATGTGTTCTTCTCACTTATTGCCAGACCATACGTACGCCTGATCTGTGATCTCACACTTTCCCGTATCAGCAATCAGGAGCTGTAGAGGCAAGTTTAGATATAAAAATTAACAATGTCATCCGTTACTTTAGTGTCCTAATCAAGAAATTACACAAAAAAGGGAAAAGAAAATAGGAAGCGATTCCAAAACCCACGTGTGTTTGGACGCGCTTCTGATTTAAAATCAAAGATGCTGCTGTAAAAGTTTTACCAATTAATATTGTTGCAGTAGAACAAGAATTTGATTGTAGACTCTAGGATTCATCTTGTTCCATTATCCTACTATCTCCATTATCAAAAAGTCATGCTTACTTTTCAAGTGCTTCATTTTCAATAAAATAGCAAAAGTACTGAGGGGAACATCAAAGTACCTCTCATGCCTCTCATACCTACTAGAATGTACCTAGAAATATCTAGAAGTAGCATATCTATTTGTTTCACTTGTTTGATGAATGTTAGATGACTAGTTGCACCAGTCATGGTTATACCGTGTACCATCTCGTCCGACCAGCGGCACGAGTTCCTGCAGGGAACAATGCGGGAAAATGAACTTTCGGAGAGTACATTCCCCCACATCGGTGGTTGCTACGGATCCATGTGCCTGCCGAGTTTTATACAGTCCCTGTTTTCATCAGACGAGCAGAAAATACACTTGCAAGCATAGAGTAGATATGTTAGATAGAGTGGTAACTCCGCATTTATTAAATCCCCAATGTGTGTACACACTTTCGATTTTATTAAATGAACTCAAAGGAGATGCAGTCGGAATCAAAGATAATGTAAGCTATTTCTATGAACGTGTTTGGTTATCTCAGTATCTTTAGGTCTACTAAGTATAGTAGTCTAGTATATTAGCCTACTTTCTAAGTGTTTACGAATTCTGGTGGTAAAGTGTCTACGAGTCTCGCCAATATAGCAATTGTCACATTGCCAACTTCTGAATTTGTATACAATACTAGAGGCAAAACTCATAGGCATCTTTGTTCGGAAACAATTTTCTCTTTTTGAAAGTATCGAAGGCGACAGATAATTTGCAAGTGTCGGGCAAGATGCGATTGATCGATTGAACAGTTTTGAGAGTTTGCTTTTCTTTTTCTTTGATGTACGGTAATCGCCGATATATGCGATCACGGTCCAAATCATTATCATTTTGACCATAACTAGGTCCGGAATTCAAAATTTTGTCTCTAATTTTCTAGATGACTTTAGTATGAAAACCATTTTTAATAAACAATAGATGCGATTTAATTACAAGCACTCTCAAATAAATATCTTTGTTGGATAGACGCTTAGCACGATAAATGAAGAAGTAAATAGCAGCAGTTTTGTGCTTGAAAGGAGCAAACGATTCGTAAATAATCAGATTTCCATCAAATTGATTCATCAAAATGATTCGTAAATCAGATTTCCATTTTCAGTATTGGCTCTTGACGTAAAGGAAAGGAACATAAATACGGGTGTTGGTGTCTTTCAAAGTCCATTTAGTCTCAAATTTATCTGCATTTTTGTGTACAATAACGGCGAGAAATTTGATATGCTTTTCTTGTTCATTTTCCATGGTAAATTGAATACTTTTATGCAAAGAATTCAAATAGTCGAAAAATTCCACAGCTTCAAGTTTGTTTTTGAAGACTGCAAAACATTTATATATTTAAATATGTTTCAAAATTTCATTATTTAAATATGTTTGAATACATATATATTTTTTAAATTTTATTTAAAAAATCATTTTTATTTCATACCAGTTTATCAATACTAAGGCAACCCAAAAGTCGTAAACTCAAATGAAGCAATATTGAATTTATTCCTTTATTATCTTACCTAGCACCTGCCACTTGAAAATGGGGTGTTGCCGTTTTCTATAGATCATTTCAATGTGTATAACTAGTACACAACTTCATTATTGCTACATACATGGAAATGACTTGCGGATGAGGGTATCAACCGTTATATTGACTGCTACACATGGTAATATTTTTAAAGTGCACAGTTAATTCACTTTTAAAATTACTACGTCGCAGATTTCATAGTTTTTACAAGTTGTATTTGTGTTGCCCTCAGTCAGTGCATGTAACATTTTATTAGGAGGCAATCGTTCAATATGTTGCTTTGTAACTAATTATAACTTCAGTTAAAAGCACGACATAGGCACTTAATTTTCACTCGATTTTTATTATGCAGGAGCATGTAGTTACAGCATTGCTTCTATTTTTATCTCCCTATACCTTCACTATTTCTTCACTTTTCCATATATTTTTCCATTGTCTTTTGTTTATTTCTGCTTTTAGTCGTCTTTTTTGTACAGCTATTTATCTTTCCCTAGATCAGTTTAATCACTAATCTAATTTTGTCATTTTCACTTCTTTTGTCTATTAATTTTTTTGAGGGACAACTGATGTGTCTATGCCCGTGCTCTCACTAGTTGACAATTCGCGGCTGATCGCAGAAAATCGCGTGCGATTCGCATTTAATTTGCGCGATCGCACATATTCGCGGCCGTTTTCACAGTAAGGAAAAATCGCGGTAAATCGACGGCTATTTTCGCGCGCGAAATATTGTGCGATCATGCGCGATCGCTTCAGTCGATTAATCGCAGTTTTCCATGAATTGCTACTCCTATATTTGATGTGAATCATGCGGATCGTGGTTGATCTTGGCATAGAATTCCGTCGAATCACTTATAGCCTGAATAAGTAAACATCATAGTGTATGTGAATAACATAGAGATGAATGACTGGTATCTCAGGCGCAATATCTGTGATTAAAATACTGGCGATTTCTACGAATATGGTTTGTGCTTTACAATGTTATTTACATCATGAATATTTGTTTTCACTCTAGAACTTGTTCATTTCATAGGTTGACAATGTTGTGAAAAAATTGCAGGTTTTGTTTTTCTACTGCAATTATATTATAAGCAATTCTTTATTATTCACTGATGGTTTTTGATTCACTGATATTTAGATGGTGATAATCAAAATGTCTGACTGCACGGAATCTAGGTCGGAGTCGTCCGTTATCTGTACGGAAGATTGCTATTCCCTCACGTCAGATGAGTCGGACCACATATTTGAAGGTAGAAAGGATATGTGATATCAGTTACTCGTAGTAAGGAATACTGTCTTCGTCGAAGTAACCGTTTACTATGAACAAAGGCATTGCATGCATTATTAATTGGCCCGCCACGAGTTTAAAGTGATTTTTAGAGAAAAGTACCGCTGGCTTAGTATCTTTATCAACATTTTACAAAATCTGGCAAAATACACTGAAAATGCTCTCATATGG
>CAJQUW010006455.1:0-12346 GCA_907163375.1 Prostheceraeus crozeri | reverse complement strand
GGAGTAATAATCTTAGAGGTTTTGGACAATGTAGAAGTATTTGTATTTATTTGTATTTATTCAAAAGGATGACAACAGCTGGATGCCAATTACAGTCATCAGATGCGAATGATATACAGATTACAACATTACCAGAATCAAAATGAGACAATAGAAAACCAGATACTGAAAATATACACGTACCTGAAACATATTACAGTATGAACAAATATACTTGATAAAAGACATAGTAGTAAAATACATAGCATTTTTCAAATACTAATGAAATACAACAGATTACCAGAATAAAGGTGAGACATTAAAAACCAGATATACTGTAAATGTACCTACCTAAAATACATGACAATAAGAAAAAAGATACTTTATAAAAAGAACCGAGAAAATTATGTGAAATGTTTTATCAGAAACCTTTTTACTGTAGAAAGAGATGCACTGAAAACGTCAATTTCTTTGAATTTGTTTACACTCAAAAATGTCCTCGGGAAGAAAGCATGTTTGCGTAAGAGTAAGCGACTTTTTCTTTTTGAAGTAAAAATACCAGTATTCCTGGTAATACGACCAGGCACTTTAAGACAAACAGCTGATGTCAAATAATTGCAACTGATTGCATTATTGACAATCTTGTGAAATAGCAAAATGTCTGAAATCTCCCTGCGCTCCGCGAGCGTAGTTAAGCGGAAATGATGGCATAATACAGCGTAGTTATCACTTTTGTACATGATGCGAGTGTGAAAACATAAGAACTTGACGAAAGCTTTTGAATACGCTCAATCTTATTCACAGCACATTTTGCATTTGGAGACCATACTTGTGAGCAGTAGTCCAGGTTGGACCGAACATACGAATTATACAAAACTTTCAAAACACAAATATCTTTGAAAGAATGAGTAACACGCTTAATAAAGCCAAGCATTCGAAACGACTTAGTAACAATGAAAGAAATGTGGCGGTTGAAGCATAAATTGCTGGTAAAAGAAACCCCGAGATCCTTGATTTCATCAACTTTTTTAATAACATTGCCATCAAAGTGATAATCATAAGAAATGTCAAATTTACGTTTTAAAGAAAAATTCACGAAACAACATTTTTGGATATTTAGAAAAAGCTTCCATTTTATACACCAGTTCCGAAAATTCATCAGGTCTCCTTGTAAATCAATACAATCAGATAGAGACTTGATTATTTTTAAAATCTTGAAATTGTCAGCAAATAAGAGACTTTCACTTTTCTGAAGGCAAGATGTCATATCATTGACATACATTATAAATAAAGATGGGCCCAATATCGAACTCTGGGGAACACCCGAAGACGCACGAATCCAATGAGACTCAGAGCCATTCAGCACTGCGCGTTGATAACACTCCTGGAGATAACTGTGGAACCATTTGAGATTGTTTCCAACAATGCCAAATTGATTTTCTAATTTCAAAATGAGACATTCGTGAGAAATCGAATCAAATGCTTTTTCAAAATCTGTATAAATAGAATGAACTTGACTGCTCTCATCCAGAGCTGACGTAATAAAATCTTTGTAACACAGGAGATTCGTAGCAGTAAATCTAGATGACATGAAACCGTGCTGCTGATCATGTATGATACCTCGTAAATGATTGCGTAATGAGTGATTCACGATTTTTTCGAAAAGCTTGCTTATAATGGGTTGCAAGCAGATTGGGCGATATGAATCAATGTGAGCTTTGTCTCTTCCAGGCTTTGCTACAGGCACAACATTATTCATTTTCAAAACCGATGGATATTCTCCTGAGGAAATCGATAAATTGAATAACTGAGCAAGTGGGAAACAAAGCTGGTCTGCACATTCAATTAGAAAAGTAGCTGGAATGTTACCATAACCGGTAGAGCTACTTCTACTCAGATTCAAGAGTTCTTTCCTCATTTGTTCAGGTGTTGCTTGAAGCAATTTAAAAAGTGGAACATCATGATTCATACAATTAGGGAGATCATTTTGAGGAGTTGTAACGAAAACTGATTCAAAATAGTCACAAAAAGCTTTAGCAATATCTTTCCGTGTGGAGTACCTGGAATTGTTCAAAGTCATAACCGTGGGAATAACATTGCTTGATTTGAGTGACTTTACATACGACCGAAAACACTTTGGGTTAGCTTTAATCTAACTGCCAATACGTTCAATATAATCTATATGGCACTTTTTCTGAAGATTTTTAACTTCAGCCCGGAGTCTACGAAACTCAAAGAAAGATTTAGAGTTCTTATCACTTCCATTTGATTTGAAGAGTCTCCGCATTTTTTCTTTTTCCTTTATCAAATGAATCAATTTACCAGAATACCAATATGGGTGCTTACGTTTGCTTGCTTTCACTGTAGGGACACAATCATCCAAGACAGCAAAGACAATTTGATAAAATTTCGTCATTGCGTCATTGATGTTGGTAAAATTAAGCAAGTTTTCCCAGCAAAGGAACGAGAGAACAAGGCAAATAAAGACAAAATCAGCTTTTCTAAAGTTGTAAGTTGAACGTTGGACATGGGTAGCATGGGATACACGAGGTATAGACAGTTTAGCTTCCAGAGCAGAGTGAGTGGACGAAGTAGGATTATCAGTTAAGTCAACCGAAACTTGAGGATCGTTGGTCAGAACCAAGTCCAATGGTTTGCCATTGCATGTTGGTATAACATTGTACTGCAGAAGTCCACATGAACTGAATAGTTCCAAAAGGAAAGAAGTTCTTGTACAAACGCTAGAATAGTTTGTACAAACAGCATGATTATTCAGATTTGTCCACATGGCATCGGACATAATAAAATCACCGAATAGCAAAATCATATCATCACAGTTAGCAGAATCACACACTAGGTCCAGGGACCTTTCAAAGCAAGTTGTGACATATCTGTCTGAACAAGGTGGCAAATAGGCAGTCCCGATGTAGGCCTTGCGAAACTTGTCAATAAGAATTTCGACCCAAATAATTTCACAGCTAGTTTCAAAGTCTGTGCGACGAATACTTTGATACTTTGAATTGATGGCAATCAATACACCACCACCATCTTTTTTAGATGAAGTTGATTTATCTCTGTCTCTTCGATTAATGCAAAAATTCGAATTGAACAAGATTTCCCCATCCATGACACAATCATTCAACCATGTTTCCGATACTGATATAAATTTCGATATCAGAACTATGAGCATCAAAATGAGAATTGAAGTCAGTCAGTTTCCCACGAATGCTACTAGCATTGTAGCTAAGAATTTTCAAGAAGTATTCTCTTTACATAAAACAGTGCATATTTCTTAGGCACTTATTGATGCCAACATAGACTTCTTTCGAAGCACATCCCGATTCTTTCAGAACACGATGATTAATGCATTCTATTCAAAATAATTACCTCTTCACCAATTATGATTGACATAATGATGTTTTAAAGAAACTGAACTTCAATTTGAGTTTGAAGCCATAATAAATGCTCTTCTTGATGCTAAAATTATCTGAATTCAGAACACACATGAGCACTATGAAATGGCAAATAGTGGATCAACATGTATACATGGAAAACGAAAATGCATAGGCCAATAAATCATTCAATTCTATACGCTGGTCAAGAACTTTGATGAATGTCATACATAGATTTCTGAAGCAGTCCTAAAGCTCTGCACATTTCTTCTAAGCAAGACTGAAATGATAGATTTCTATGTAGCGTTATACTGTACAAGTAGATAGTTGGCAACATATAGAAATTCATGTAGTACATGTAGATAACTCATGACGCTAGAGGGAGATATCTGTTTGATATCTCACTCCATGGTCATGAGTTATCTATGTTAGACCATAGGATTCAATATGTCAGCTTCAGGGATCTATTTAGATATATCCCGGACGCTATTTCACATTGCGCATAGTCATTTAATCATAAGCCATGGCTTGGAATGGTATGCTGAATTTTGATAGGCATCCTGTGATCAGCGGACTCTCCGAAGAGCAAATTCAACGAATGATAAATGAAACATCATACGACCAAAATTGCAATTTTAGTGAAATTCAATTTCCTGATATGAACAACCAAATGCCAACAACAAGCAAAAATCAGCAACAGCACAGATTTGTTGAAATCGACAGCATTAATGACACGAACAATCAGGTAATCCCGAAGAACACAGTCAAACGTGATAGGTGGGCGATCAATATGTTTACGTATTGGTATAAGCAAAGGTTCAATGCAGAATGCAGATGTGCAAGTACAAAATTTGACCGATGAACAACTTATTGACAATGTATCTCGCTTCATTCATGAAACAAGAAAAGATGGCGGAGGATGCTATTCTCCAACTAGTCTCGTCAGCATTATTTCCGGGATTCAGCATCACATCAATCTGGATGGTAATCGAAGTGTGGACTTTTTCAAAGAACATAAGTTTCATCTCATAACACGAAGTTTGGATGTTGCGATGAAGATCGCCACGAGAAATGGTGTAGGGCTGCAGCGCAAACACGCAGAAATCATTTCAGAAGAGGAAGAAAAGAAGATGTGGACTTCTGTTTTCGGAGATGAAAGTCCTTCGCAGCTAATCAAGACGCTGTTCTACCTAAATGGAATACATTTCGCTTTAAGAGGTGGAAGTGAGCACACTGAGTTGACAATTGACCAATTCGAAGCGACAGAAAGAAACGGTAAACGCTGCCTCATTTACAGTGAGAAATTTTCCAAGACATTTAGTGGAGGTTTAAGGGATATGCGAAAATCTCCAAAGAAAGTTGTTCATTTTGAAAATGTTTCAAGCGACGGGTGGAAAAGTCACATCGATATTTTCACGAAGTTTATCTCAGTTCGACCGAAAAGAACAATGCGATTTTATCTGCAGCCGCTCAAAGAACCGAAAGATGGATGCTGGTTTTCAACCAGACCGATTGGCAAAAATTCATTGAGTAAATTTATGAAAGACATCTGTTCTCTGTCTGGAATTGATGGCAGAAAAACTAACCATAGTCTCAGAGCTACCTGTGCGAGTCGCCTATATCAATCGAATGTCGATGAACAACTCATCATGGAGCACACCGGGCATCAAAGTGCTGTTGGAGTTCGCAACTACAAACGAACTAACGACTATCTGTTGTCGAACTGCTCAGCTATTTTAGATAGTAAGAAAATTTGTGAAATGGCAAGCGTATCAACAACGAATGCATCAACTGCAATGAGACCAAACATAACTTTCAATTTTAACAATGATTGTAATGTCATTATAAAAAATAACAATTGACTTACCGTATACATTTTACTGGAGTTGAGTTTCGATGTTACGCATCTACATTTTTCTGATGTATTTTGATATTTTTACGTTCTATGGCATAACTCGTATACCATAGACATTTTAGTGCTATGGTGTTAAAGTGCTTAAAATATATCCCGGAAGCGCGAGATAACCATAGTTTTATATCCCGTATTACAGATAACTCCCTCTTCACTATGGTTTAATGTTAAATAAATCCCGGAAATCGCAAGAATATATACCGCAGATATCAAAAAGTATAAAATACAGCCCGGAAAGTGATATTGTCATGATTTAAACATGAAGTCCTAGATTTATAACAGACTGGACTGTCAGCCAAGCAAAATTCAAACTTTTTGCGTACATCAGAGTCCAGCATTCATGACTATCAGCTACTTTGTCACAAAATCAGATGACAAAATGTGAGAGTGGTAAAGTAGGCCTAAATACTGCGCTCATGATTACAACAGTGGACATTAATATTATGTAAAGAGCACAGAGATCCTGAAAAAGTGTTTTAAAAGAATTCTTCGGAAGGAATTCATTCTAACAAGAAATCCCAGAATACGATAATCAAGTGTCGCCCATTCTGAATATGTCAATCAATGCAGAAATTCCATAAAAAAGGAAGAGAAAACAATGAGCGACTAGTATTTTATTATGATGATATTCGAAATCAACAGAAATGAAGTGCGCTTCGAACATTTGAGCCAATACTCCAACGCTTGCCGAAGGGAAATGGAATTATGAAACGTGAAACAGCCATTTGAAATTACCATAAGGGAGCAAATTGACGAGTGAAAGGATGCCAGCCGGATATATCATCTTATGAGAGCTCATAAATAATCCCTAATTCGCTACAAGGAATCCATCTTTTCGAACATGCATGAAAGTTGCTAAGCAAGATTTTAAAAAGTAATAAAAAACTGCAAAAATCATGAAAAAAGAAGTAAAAAAGAGGAAAACGTCAAGGTGAAGTCATGAGTGATCGCTTGATCTCAGATCGACCAAGAGAGGCAGTATTTCGCTTGATGATGGCCTGTGCATATTTGCAATTTTCCAATGAGATATTTGTATTGTGAATTCACAACTTTGTTGTTTACCTTTCATTTAATAGAACATTAAGCTGTTCTAAGGAATGCGGCATTCTTTCACCAGACATCAACTGTTTTGGTAGCTTCTCGTAAAATGATAAACTACAATATCCATTTCAATGAAGCCAATCATTATATGACTTACACTTGTATGTTTTCAATATCAAAAAATGTGACTCGTGCTAAATGTTCTTTAAAGCATACAGCTGAAAATTAGGAGAACAGAGGAAAATAACTAGCTGATTCTGGTTGAAAAAGTAGTTGCTTTTTGAAGATGTAGCAAATGCCAAAACGCTTTTAATCTGAACTTATCTTGAATTCAAGATATGAGGACACAACATTTCACGGACAACATGTGTGCATTACGTGAATGAGAAAGAGATTTCTTTCTGTATTAGCAGTGCAACAGCTGAATTATACATGCATGACTAACAGAACTTCTTGTTGAATTCTCCTGCCTATACAACATGCAAAATTAATAGAACAATGGTGGTTTTACAAGTGATATATGAAATAAACTGCGAAGAGTCGAATAGTCGAATATATTGTAATAGAATTCATTCAGACAATTAGATTGCAAGGACGACGCTGATTCATGATGTAATAGATTTCATGAAATGATAAAGGCATCGCTGATGTGTCCCCTCCACTGTGATCTCTAACATGATAAAAGTCTCCGCGACGCTGTAGGAAAGTTATAGAATTTTTGCATAAAGTTGGATTTAATCGTTCTAAAGTTTTCTTCTATTCTTTTGAAGCCACCATTTTATGTTAATGGCACGATAGGGATTTATAGACAATTCCTATGTGACAAATTAAATGCATACATGTACATGCGATTTACATACAATACAAAAATCAGGAAAATAACATTTTTCATATCTTTCAATTTCATTTTGTACAATAGGTCTACATCGCGTAAATTTTTCTGAGCATAATAGCGCCAAATTTAAATATTATGAGAATTGTATGGCTTAACATCTGGCTCAAGAAATAAAATATAGACGTTTAGTTTCAAAAAAGCGATCTCAAAGTAAATACATTCAAAAGTATTTAGAATACATGGGCCTACGCTATTAAATCCAGCCTCGAATATTTACCGAACTCACAGCTCAAGTGAGGAAGTCTATGCTTGATACAGAGCATTTCCATTACTGCCCGAAGTATAGATTTTGCTTATTACGCTCTTGTCAATTGTAAAAAGCGTTATTTGTTATATAACGTAATGAACAAGATATTAGCCCCCTGATGTACACATGACATTTTGGCTGACAGTCCATGTGTTATATATCTAGGAGTCAATGAATTAAACAGACTTCTAAATTTCTATGTTTCTAAGTCTATGGTTTAAACATGGTTTAATTATTCCTCAGTTACAAATTTCTAGGAAATCCTTTAAAGAATTTATAGATCTTTTTAAGAATCTATGAAGAGGTAAGATTGACCAGGCTTTAGATTGACCAATTTTGAGTCTAAATATTTATAAAATGTTCATTACCGCATAGCTTTCAGTGCCTCCCTCTATCATAATTGAACGAACTGTCTATGTTATTTGAAGCACGTGACGCGAAGCGTGATTTCAATTTCAGGTGGAGGCACGATAAGTGATGCGGTATTATATTTTCTGTATGATATTGAGTTCTTGACATTAGTGTGAGGAACTGCAATGATATCTCAATACATTCAATACACAGATTGTACGTGCAAGAACCACTTTTTAAATGCACAGATAAAAATGGTAAGAACTAGATTATCATGCTGGAAATTATGTGAATGACAAAAATTAAAAATCATCAGAAATGTCTATGAATATCATGCCGCAGGATTCTATGCAGTAAATTTCAGCCGAGTATCAGAAAAATTACGAAAGTCCAAATTCTACAATTTCTTCCCATTTATGCCCTCAACATGATCCTATCAATGCAAATACTCATTCATCGACATCATCGTTTGATGTCAATGATTTTTAATCCGTGATAGTTCAGGCATCGTGCGCTGATCGCTCTTCGATATCTTCCAATTTATGTTTTATTATATACCAATTTACCACTTCTAAGCATTGAAATTCATTGCATCGAACTGAGGTCTAGCACGCTTACTGTCAAGGACGCGCTCTCTGCAAAATATACTATCTGACTGCCTCCCAACGTAAACCAATTGTGCTATTCAAGGAAGAGAACCCAACATGAGGTTTGATAACATGTCCCGAAGTGCTTCACCATTTCATCAGGAAAGGCTAATGGACTATGCAGTCTCTGACCTCAAAAGATAAGTCTCTCCGGTTGCCGCCTATTGCCAAGAAATTGTGACAATTTGCCAATGACCTGAACATGTGGAAAGGTGCACTTTCTAACGCACTTGACGAATCTGCTTTGAAATGCTTCTCAATGACAAGGATTAACCGAGGCGAACAGAGGTGGCAGAAAGCAGAGGTCTATCTTAGTGATCAATCGTATTGAAGGCCAATGGCATTTCCGATAATGCCAAGCCGATGAAAGAACGCACCTAGAAAGCAAGCAATCCGGGAAGACAGAGCTTGTTGAGAGTTGTGCAGATGGACAAGATTATGTATCTGCTTATCAGAGGAAAAGAAAACAGCAAACAAAGAGACTTATACGTCAACTTCGTCAGAAAAATGATTTGGTTGGATTAGGGACTCGAGTGCGCGATATAATTAGAGTAGGCGTACAATGTAACTCGACCACAGAAACGCGTGCGACTAATGTGCGTTCGAATGTACACATCTAAGATGTATTTATTTATTTGTTTTAATTCTTCAAAATGTCTGGCCGCCCTGGACAGAGACATCATCACGCAATCGTCTCAAACGATAAAAGTCCAGGGGGTTGAGACATTACTTTTTGACATGGAGAATAGTGATTTTTGACAATGCATGAGTTACCTGAACAAATTGCGTATGCAATGAACGATAACAACTAAAAAACTTACAATGAGCAAGCTGTTAACTGTATAACTGAACGCCGCTATCACAACTTCCTTACTTTTGAGTAGATATAATCTGTGTGCTCAGGCTAAATAGATTCGTGCTACGTCTTCTTTATCGCGTATGTCATATGGATTGACTCTCAAACACATTAGTGTTCTTATTCATTGCATGCTTATTTCTCTGCTTCTGTTCTTATGTTGTAAGTAGAAAAATCCGACATGATTCATTCCTAGAGGATTAGTCATAATGTGACGATCACAATGATTTTCATATCTTTAGATACCTGGATTATCTTGCTAATAGACGTGCAGCTCGAATTCTATTCGATGATATTTGGATTTATTGCTCGACGGACGATAAATTATCCTCATCGTGCAATAAATATTATCAAAGGATTTATCCCTACATGGCTATTAAAATTTCGTATCGCACTGTGGTTGTATGCAATGTATTCGTTGTATGCAAGCGCTTAATTCAGGACATAGAAATAGAACAATTGATATTTTCAATGATTAGGTATGGGAGTCATTCTGAAGCACTTGCAGTACCGTCTTGTTGGAAAATCATTGAACGATTTCGGGTGAAAAATGGGACTACTTTACGCTGGAGTAATTCACAATAGCGTTCGCCATTCATTGGTCCTGAAAGAATTTCGAAAGCGATGAGACCTCGCGCACTAACTGAAGCCCACACAGTAACAGACCGAGTCACACCAGATTTCACTGCATGGCGGATATGAGGATTGGTCGTATCCCAATTGTGTAAGTTATGTTTATTAACCCTTCCATTTAAATGGAAATTGCATTCATCACTGAACGTAATTTTCCTATTGAAAGTTGGATCTGCATTGAGGCTATCAATCAATCATGCTCTCACAAAATTGAAGTCTTCGGTCCTCGTCACCGTCCACCAGTTCTTGTGAATACGTGGATTTATAAGGATGGGCTCCAATTTTCATTAGGACATTATGAACTGACGTATGTGAAATGCCCACCACTGATGCCATTTCGCGAGTTGATGTTGTTGGATTGCTGTCGATTAAGCCCCTTATTTCAGCAGTTTGCTCATCACCAGTGGCTGTTACAGATCTAGGCCGATCATCCAATGAATGAACCCGTCTCAAGGAATTTTCTTCTTCCAATAGTACATTGAGTACTGTGCGATGGTGCGGGCTTATTAAATTTTTCTTCAAACATTTCACATACGTAGCCCACCTCTTATAAGAATATTAGCCACGAAACGATGTGAGCTTTTTCAGCAATGCTTAAAACATCAGCCATTTGGTAGGACACTTTCAGTACTCTTCAATGAAACACAGTCAACGAGTCAAATGTCTCGAGTTAACTATGCGTGCGTATTCGAAGGTCAGGCCTGTCTGTTTTATCGAATTCGAATCTGATGACAGCTGATATCACATTTTCATCAATACGCGACAGACTTGCCAACAATACGCGACAGACTTGCCAACAATACGTGACAGACTTGCCAACAATTCTTTAATTAACATTAATTTGATTAACATTTAATTTATCAGTCCTCCTTTACTTATCATAAGATGATGATGCTCTGAGATGATGGCAACCATTAGGCTACCAAGTATCCGAAAATAGCGTAACTTATAAAGAAATAGTTTTCATTCTAACTAAATGCCTTTTTATTTTGAAAAATCTGTAATAATTCGAAATACAGTTTATGCAATATTCCAAAGACTTTTTTTACACCCGGTATTTCGATAAACAGCTAGCGCTGTAATGGCATTAAGAATGTGTTCACTTTGAGAATTCTATAATGGCAATTTCTGTAATGACCAGCCCACAGAATTAGACAGCTCGTCTCTTCTTCTGTTTGACTAGAAAGGAAACATTGGAACATGTAACGTTAATGAAATGGCACAATCTGCTGACATGATGCCATAGCAATCGAACGATGAGCAGCCAGTTCAACATTAAACAAATCAAATTGTCTGAAGTTTCAGTGACAGTTATCAACCGAATCACACAGCAAAGAGACACAGTCGATGTCAAGTTCTACAAAGACGTTTGTAGACGTTCTTTCATGAGCCTGCTAACTTTTTAAATAATGATCGGAGGGCCTAACATTATCGAGAAAACTTTTGCGCAATAATCTGAATTCTTCGAATCTGAAGGAATCGTGGCAATCGGAGCATTTTAAAGGAATTAAGAGCAATCCGCAAGCGACGCACGACTATTTTTCCTATCTCTGCAAGGTATTAAAAATTTCTTTTTGCCCACTTAGTAAGTTCTTGCATGTGCCATCTGTTTGAATCAGTTTGCACTTCTAGCAAAGTGATACGCCTAAACAATCTAATTCTGTGAGTTCAACATTAAACACGCCAAATTGTGCAAAGTTTCAGTGACTGTTATCAACCGGATCACAAAGCAAAGAGACACAGACGATGTCAAGTTCTACAGAGAAGTTTGTGAACGTTTTCTCATGCGCCTGCTTTTTTTAAAATGATCGCACGACTATTTTTCCTATCTCTGCAAGGTATTAAAAATTTCTTTTTGCCTACTTATTAAGTGCCATCTGTTTGAATCAGATTCCACTTCTATCAAAGTGATGCGATTAAACAATCTAATTCTGTGAACCAGCCACTGCATTGTCATTTTAAGTCATAGAAATCGAACTATTGCTAATGTAGGAATTATAGCTATCTGCCGAGGGCATAAATTGGTATGCCTCCAAATCTATATCTTTCAATTTATGCCCGACGACTGATTGCTATGATTTTTATTCATGCCTGAACTATCATGGATTAAAGAGACACTTGTGACCAAGAATTATGACTCTGGGCTTAGTACTTTTCGTTGAATTAGAGAAAACATACAAAATCTCATTTTAGCTGAAAACTGCAATCTGCGTCCCATTGGATTTACATGTGTTTTTCTTTGATCTTGTCTGACAAGAAGAGGAACTCACTAGAACTCGGCAGACGTGCCGATTCGTAGTAGGCATAGGCTGTACATCATTCTGTGAAAGTCTCACTTTCGGTCTCGTTCCCTGCAGAAACTCTTTCTGGCTGTCGGACTACAACATTTTGGA